>JAVFBZ010185359.1:0-15011 GCA_032466195.1 Katharina tunicata
GACACTAGTGTAGTTTAATAAAGTATTAGTTAACAGAGAAATAAACAATCTAATTTCGGATAAGTTGCGATCCCTTGAACAAATAGGCACACTGGACAGCGTGTTCATAGCAGATCGAGCAGTTATTCTTTCTTATTGTCTAAGCGTCCGGCAAGGTATTAAACACTTCCAGTTGTCTTCTAAATGTCCAGTTATATGTGATAAAATGATCTCGGGAAACTATGGTGCATTTTTGATGGGGTTAAAGGCCTATTCATTACTACCTGGAAATGGGTGGACTGACCAATTGACCAACCAATCTCTGACGTTGCCTCGAATAACTTGTGATATAGGTTCATCTGTAACTGAATCATTTTCTGTGGACAAATGTAATTTTGTTTCTTCACGGCAGGCTGTTTGGGATGTTGCTTTAACTGGTCGATCTTTTAATCGCCTCCATCACTTGGTTATTTGCTCGAAGTTTCATCTGCTGTCCAGTTTAAACTTATAAATTGACATGGTTTGCTTGTTTGATAGGGACCTTATGTCGTACTTAAAGATATGTCACTCAATTGAAGGTGTAAAGGGAACCACAGTCAACTAAACTGGCAACATTCAACCACGTCACATGATAAGGACATGACTCAAAACAGGACACCACAACACAGTGGTTTTCCGCGGTCCTTGGTTCAGAGAGCAACAATTTACAAGAAGCCACGCCAACCATCCGTTAAATTGTCATGATTCGAGACTACATTCTTTATGACCATTTTATACTATTTCGATTAGTATTAATTGCCCACTGAATATTACAATATTTAAAATCGGAACACAGTGTCCAGGCGATCTGGTATCAAGAATACAAAGTTATTAGACTGCGGGAAGAACACACCATTCGCTTGAACATTTATCTCCAGTGTATATCGAATCAGTTATTTTGATCGTTCTGGCAACGATCCAAGGACTAAATCTAACCAGACAAAGACAGATATTCTTGTTTCCAAAAATATCCACACTAAAGATAAATCGACCAATGTTATACAAAGAAATGCCAATAAACCAACAGAAAATAGAGGTTTTCATCAATGATTTATCATTGTCTGGAAGTTATAGGACCTAAATGACCAATTGGTGAAGTTTGAATAGTTATGAACCTACTAGCAATATCCAGACTGTAAACTTAAATTGGACCCTTTAACAAGAACAAAGACACAAATCAAGACATTTTTTTTTTCTATCAATCAGGTGCGGATATTTCAAGAATAGTTTCGTTCGTCGTTCAACTTGTCACCGCAGATACTGAGTATTTCTATATGACGTCATTTGAACAGGGTGAAATTTCGTTAGTTTGCCATACAATTGTAACGAGAATTGATTGATACTGGTTAATTCTGCGTTCAAACAGGCATCAATCATCAGTGACAGTTTATATCGAAGATCTTGTTTTTTTTTATATAATGGATATTTTAATGTTAAACACATAGGCGAGACAATTTTTCCAGACAACTATAAAAAAGTGATATTTATGTACATATGTTTAATAGGATAGGGAAATGTCCGTAAAAATGCTCATTAATTTTACCCCATTTTTTAATATTTGCGGTTACACTAGGAAATTTCTTCGATAAGATAAATACAACGAAAAAGTCCATAACATTTGAGTATTTCAAACAGATAGCAGTTTAGCGCAGTATGAACAACTATACACAAC
Source organism: Katharina tunicata (assembly GCA_032466195.1). Lineage (NCBI taxonomy): Eukaryota > Metazoa > Mollusca > Polyplacophora > Chitonida > Mopaliidae > Katharina > Katharina tunicata. The sequence goes on from JAVFBZ010185359.1 coordinate 1,691, forward strand.
TAATAATATCCACTATGTGCCACAACTTTTTTTCGCTTCATAATTATCACGGGTGTATGTTGCATTAGTTAGCTGACGGTCAAGCATGGTAACCTTTAAGCTTCCAACGGAGCACTTACAACTGAAGCTTTCCACGATCAAGTGTTTTGACTGAGTTTCCGACGGGATAGTCACGAACTGGATTTGCAGAAAGAGTAATGACAACAAACCAATACGCCCAGCTGACTGGATAAGGGATCAGCTTCAGCAAGTTGAAAATAATATGCCACTTCTGTGTTCGTGACTCAAACTAGTCTTGCTGAGTTAACTGTTTCATTGACATGTTGGTACAAACCCTTGAAGAAAATGCATCAAAGACCGACCAACTGAGCCACGGCGAGTTTCTAATGTGTTAACATAGGACGATAGAAATATTAGGCTGCAGCTAGGTTGTGTTAAACATTAAAAACCTCAGTGGCAGAGTGGTTTACAGGGAACACTTCCAAAGCGCACACTTTTAGAGTACACGCTTCTGGTCCATAGAAATGCACAGGGAAATCGGAGATAACTGGCTAGGTGATACACAAAAATGCGAATTCTCCGCTGTAAAACCGTAGCTAGGAATGTCATTAAACATTACATTTCAAGACCAGTCAAAGCTTAATAATTCAATTGTATTGAAAGCACCATAAAATTATAAACCTGGAACCATTCAAAGCTTTAACAGTATGAAGGGCGATACACAAATAGATTTCTTGGTCAAGTAGGTTTAAAATATCAAAGTCAACTCGAACCTAATCGCTGTATGAGCCGAAACACTGTATGGTATATTTTCTGTCATTAAAAAAGTGATCGTTAACAGTATTTTCGTGTTTTTTGTTGTGGGGTTTTTTTTTTTCAGAAAATTTTGCAGACGAAGACCCTTGCGGGAATCGAACCCACGACCGTTTTAGTCAGGCATCGAGTCAAGATAGTAAAGGCAGGATGACTGAGTGGTTTAGGCGGCCGGCATTCTGGCGACTTGGTGCTTTATTCTGTTGGTCGTGGGTTCCCGTAAGGCACTCCGCCTGCACAATTTTCTCAACTAGAATCTGTTCAGTATCAGAGAGTGTTATCCCCAAAAAACGAAAATACTGAAACACTGTAAGGATTCGGAACACTAACAAACTTGTTAAATGAAACAATTTGATGAACCTGCAAATAAGCTCTCGTTTAACCCCGATAGTTTCCCGAAACATTCCCATCATCCTAGCCCCATTTATAATGAACCACGTTTCTAACCTTGGGCAGAAGTCTACTCAGTGTAAATTCGCTTTATCCCAATTCTCAGACGCATAACCATTACATGGAAAAACATTTATCGCTACCCACATTTTTTTAATAGAAACTAAAGATTCTTTGTTCCGTTTTGGGTCAATTTTGAGTAGGTTAATTATGTGCTAACTGGGTTCTGGGAATTAACCTGTAGTATGTCATTGACGTACATTCAGAGGTCGTGGTTGATGTTAAATATAGATGCCGTTATAAAAGTGCCTACACATTTGACAGTTTTCTCAATAAAATTGGGGTTTACTGCAAATCAAGCCCGACCCACAAATAAAATCGGTATTGTACTATACATGGCACCCTCTGGTTCAGTGGACATGTTTTGAGCTCACATTCATGCTGAAATACTTTAAACTGGTCAAACATTTTCTTTCCACCAGAGCTCAACACAAATTAGGTGACTTCACACTTTTAAGTTGTGTAAATGTATAGCTGTTTTTGGTTGGAATACATCGCTGTCATATAAGTGAGATACCCGTGAAAACGTCAGTCTCACGTCTTGTGAGAAATAACTAAAGCGGCCTGGTAACGTCTCTGCATAATACATATTCAGGCCACAAAGTTTTTTTTTTCTGTTTGTATCTTTCGCAAACTTCTAGATTCATTGATTGATTGGTGTTTAATGCCACATTTAGCGGGTTTTCAGCTACGCGGTGGCTTGAAATTATTGTTTATGTATAAGGGGATCCACTTTGTTGGGGGTCAACTTTGTCAGAGGCCCACTTGCTATCAGGCAAGCTGACAACTTGTCTCAATATAGCTCTGAGATACGATTTATTACCTTTTAGAATCGAGTGATTCAGAACAACCATGAGCAAGCCGCTGTTTGTTGTCTGACAATCATCTCTATTCTGTATACACATTCAAGTATTTATGCACACGGTGTGTAACCGGAAGAAGGTAAGGACAAGTGTTAAACATGTTTTGTAGGACGTATTGTAAACGATCACTACATTTCTACAGAACATTTTCTGTTCTTGCGACTATAACTCAAACAGTCTTACTTTACAAAAGAAAGAAAGTGTTGAATTAGTCTTTTCTATGTTTTACAGCCAGGAAGTCATCGGCTTTCAAACAAATTGAATAATGATCTTACTGGTCTGTTTTGCCATACTTTATCAATTGGAGAGGTCAAGAGTAGTTATCAGACAGAATTGAAGGGCTGTACTGAATGAAGGTAATCTTGTAACATCTGATTTACAAACTACAATACATTTCAGGTCACAAGAGTTATGATTTAGTATAGGTACAGAAAGCTTTTTATTATTATGGCAAAAGACACATTATTTTAACAATTGCTCTGCTAGACAGAAAATACAAGTTATCAGATTTATCATGCATGTCTTGTACTAATACCAAACGACGAAATTGGGCATTATACAAGATATTATACATCAGTCTTTGAGAATGTGTCTTTATTTCTGATTTGACATCTCGGCACCTATACATAACTTAGAATAAGATTTGTATGTACTTCATTTGCCGGTAGATTTGTGTTTTATCTGATATGACGGGCCGAGGATGCTGTCCTTTTGCGCCGATTATTGATGAATTATTTGAACAATGACATATAACTGGATCATTTGGCATTTATCCAATGTTAAAAACGACCAAATGATGACATGGGCATTGGTTTCCATTTATCTGGTGTTTTCTCTTTGAAGTTTCCTTTGATCTACTCAATACATGATAATAATTGAGTACGAGATGTATACGCACAGTAATTTACTGTTAACAATTCGAGCCTTAATGTTTGTCTTTATATAGCCTACTCTTTCTTCTGTTAGCTCAAGGCGAACACATGACTGATAAGATAACTCGGTTTCGGGTTACTCAGGAATGGGGAATGTTCTCAGCAATCAGAGGGAATATAGACTGAAGTGTAACCACTATGATGATTCTCACGTGATGATGATGATTATTTAGACAAAGTTCCGCACTATATGTATCAATCAGAGTAATTATCCGACTGTTCGAAATGTGTTTAAAATTTGGGGCAAAATATCCCTGCGGCCGAGCAGTTAACTTGAGTAAGAAATGATAAGGTTTACAGACACTTCCGTATTCCAGAATATACCTGTCGTATAAATTGCAAGACTAAAGAAAAGCTTATGTTGAATCTGTTTCCGTGGCCTTATCTGATACAAACATCCCAATGCCTGGAATTTTAAATGTGTGGTGTCCTTACGTACAGAATATGACATACGAAATAGTATGTCGTTAGAAACAGAAATGAAAACAAATATAATATAATATTCCCATTATTTTCACATTGTACATGTATATGTCTCAGAAAGGGCGAAACTGTCCTTTTAAAAACTAAATCACTGTCGGGAACATCTTTTTGTTTCTTATCATAAAATCCGATCATGCGTGGCAAAATCAAAATAAGAATGAGTTTCTTACCCTTAAGATAAGTGAAGTCACGAAGTAAGTACACTGACCTACTTACTTCGTTGTGTCAACGCATGAAAAAAAAAACAGTAATTCATTTTAAGTGTTAATTTTTTTTCTTCAGGATTCGTAATAGAACAGCAACAACAACACTTTTGTGGGAACGAAAATAGGGCATTTACTGCCAAACTTCATGAATTCAACATTCGGAGAGGCTAGATGTCCTGTCCACTCTGTTTGTGTACAAATGAAGTTCACTAGTGACACAGAATATCCGTAGTCAGGTTTCTGTTTGATTTACATCTAACATTAGCAAGATGAGTATATTTACTGTTTTTGTTTACTTATTATTTACTTAACTACGTGCCGGTGTATGATGAAAAAGAAAAGTAAAGAAAGAAACTCCGCCAAAAAAATCGCACCGCTAACACCGCAGGAGATACGAAATATACGTGCTTAAATGGAGAGGATAAAGAATCCCAGCACTCAACCTACCGAACCACGGCGCTTCCTTTGATTATAACAATACAATTACAACGAAATTATTTTGCATTATATTGGACTTTCATCAGCCATTCAAAACAATGTCAACGCCGACAATAAAAAGTTAATAACCCAATGATTCTTCGGGCTGGTACCAGTCAGTTCGAAAGAACTACCTAAACAGAAGATTTACCTACAAACGAAGTCTTTGCATAGTAAATCAAACAACCTTGGGCGGTGATGATTGATGTACTTTATATTTCACGATTCTGCCGATAGAATCACCTGACAAACCTCATTCAGTTGTGTATCATTTTTAAGGCTTGAAGATCTGGAAACTGTCATTTGCGCACTTTTCAAATACGTTTATCCGTTTTAAACTGGTTAAAATAACAATAGTCGAATGTGTCATAAGAACATCAAAATTTAATTTGTTAAAACCAATAAAATTCGACAATTGGGCAGGTAATAAGGAAAATAACTAAAATATCTGAACTATTGCGTTACGTAAACAAAATAAATCATTTTTAAATAATATTTTAAGCCTTACTTTTTTAAAAATATATTTGTTAGATTTTTGTGAAAGAAAACACCAGGCTTTAAAAAATATACGGTTTATATCATTGCTCCATTAAGTTTTATCACTTGGTAAAGGAGAATGTTTATTGGTCCTAGAGAAATAGGGTATATGTAGGTAGCGGTCACTACCTTACATCCCGGTATGGTTGTTTTTCATCCCAACATTACTGTCGAAGATAACACTGTTTTAGACAAGCTTAATAAATTATTGCAGACATTGTGTCTTATGGAAAATATCCATTTACACTATGCTACATAAGGCTCACCCTTTCTAACGTTTATAAGAATTGTTTTAGTTGCATGTGGCCAGGTAATAGTTCGGGTATCGGAAGTTTCTATTTGATTATATAAGAAACGGTGTGTGTGAGTAGGGTGCGTAGGTAGATGTCAAAAAGGGGTAACAGAGGTATATAAACTGTGCAGGGCGATTGGCGAAAAGCCCATCACAAAACAAGTTCAAAATATAAAGATCTTCGCAAGAGCACCAATCCAAGATTTACCACTGAAGCACCAACCCAGTCCTCTACCAACAGTCTATTAGTGATCGTTACAGACAAAACAAAAACAGCTGAGAAAGTGAAAACAGAACATATCGATCGGCCCACCTATAGTTATTCCAGATGAATTTAAGGTAGCCCTTCGGTAACGGTTAGGAGCGCTTTATATTTAAATAATAAGGAGTTCCCACTTCTCCCACAAAGTCAACAAAGGTACAAGTATTTCAAAACAACCCTGCGTTACGTTATACCTGTCTGTTGTGAAATAAAGTGGTTATTTGCCCCATTGCTACAAAACTACATTATATTCCTGCTTCTAACAGCGGGATAAGCTTAAAAAAAACTGATTTAAACTGTTTAAAAAAAATCATGTATTAAAGGTGTTTCGGTTAAGATTAAACGTCCCGTAGACTTTAAAACTGCAGAATGAAAGACACAGGAAAATTGCCGTAGCTTTGCCATCTACATCCAGACATCAAACGCACAGGACGAACACGTTAAGAATGACTCCACAACAGATCGTCTTCCGGATAACCCTAAGATGTCACAGTACCAGATCACAGGCCGCTATGACCTATCAGCAGGAACAAGAATTAGAAGATTCTGGATTGATAGATTGATTGATTTTCGGGAATATAATAGATGGCAAGTCTTCCAAGTTAAATGTTATGAATAAGGCTCAACGAACACTTTTCCCAGATTACCCGATTGTTAATGCATTGTGTTTGTCATTAGCGTTTAAAGTCGTAGTCCAGAGTATTTCCGACTATGATTGACTTGCGGCGCCTGTTTTCTAGTTGAAAACTGTAAGGAAACCTCGTAATAGCCAAACACCTACGCAGACAACTTTTCTTTTATTGCTGTGCATTCCAAGATAGCTTCTTTGGCGCCTTGACTTGATTTAGACAAGATTATTAGACTGACTCTCGGTTTTTACCGTAGAGCTAGCAGATATCATACAATCTCGTAAATTTGTACCAGAGCTTGCATATATATTTCAAATATATCATATATATTCAAACCTTCTTGTTAGAACACCGCAATGCTCAATATGAATTAGGATTAAATGAAGAGTCTTCGCGTGAATCATTCCATGTATTGACCTGCAATAAGCCTAGATGTTAAGGACGAATAGGGCATTTACAGCCTGATCGATTACAGAGACGATTAGAGAAGAGTTTCCGGTTAGTTACCAATGGAGAAGGATTAATTAATCGAAATCAACTGTTTCAGTTCTCGTAAAGCCTTTTTTGGTCCTATGAATCGAGTGTACTAAAATATAACTCATCTGATTGAAGATGCTGTTGAACGAAATTATCAATTACCAAAAATATATTGTTTAATCCATAAAAAGGCAAACAACCGTTGGGAAGTAATTTAAACTCATCTCGTATTTGTGCTTAAATTACTACTTGACTACCAGACACATACAGTCCAGATTTCCCCTATTATCAGATCTCAGAACCCATATAACACTGGTATTCAACGATATTTCCTTACACAGAATATTCTCCCAACTTTTGGTAAAAAAAGAAAAGAAAATCCGTTTACTCTGAAAACACAACGGTGATTTGTTTGTTCACCCTTCCTGCTGTTGCAAATGAATATTTGTATGTCTTTTGGCTGGAAGGTCAAAGATATTATAATGGTGATACTGTTCCAGTGTCTTGGGGAAAAACCGCGAAGTGTATCTGGTTTCGATACTGATAAGGTTTTGCTGTGATAGTATCCAGAGGTGCTTTATTGGCATTTTCTCGGAATGATGCGCTGGTGTACTATTTCAGTATCTTGGAATGAGCTTTTCTTCAACTGCCGTGTTAAGTTCACATATTCTGTAAACAGTTTTTTGCAAAAACATACCTTTTTGTCTTTTATAAAATAAATGAATTATTTCTGAAATTTCAGAATCCGCAATGAGGATTTCATACATGTTACCAGCGGTAAGGACAAAGGCAATGGACAGGTGTTCTTCCGACCACGGGTATTCCACCCCAGACCACCACTGAGCCCCCACCATGTATGTCCTGATCAGCGACATATTGTCTCCGGAATGCATATCTAACACGTCTCCATTTCCTTGCTTTCCGTTCAATATGGTCCAAACAGACACGAGACTCGTCGGTGAAGAGTACTGGCCTCCAGTCAGCAGGGTCCAAGTGACATGATCTGTGGTCCACTGTAAAAAGTCTTGTAGTGTACAGTGTACACATCATACACGTTCACTATGTGATTTCCGAGGCACGTCACAATCCAGATTTTTGTAAGGAAGCGTGAATTATTCATACAGCCCTATTTGTTTCCCCAAACTGTAAAAATAAACTGAAAAAATAGACAGTTGGTCAAAACATCGCCATCCCTATTAAATGTTGAGTAGTGTATTAAACAGCTCTGTATTTGCATCTTACAGATTGGTTTAAAACCACAGATCAAGAATACACAGACCGAGAAAACACAGACCACAGACCACAGACCTAGAAACCAATGACCTAAATAACGCATACACGGAAAAGGAGAAGCTTATTGCGTGTGTTTAACATTATGATGGAGTTATTTTACAAATTTAACAAACAAACTATAATTTAGACGAGTGTTTGTGTTTTTCAGATCTGGAAAACACAGACCCTATCTTATAACATAGGTCTGTGTATTGTAAATCTGTAAAACGCACACCCTCAGTTTTTATCTAGTAAAAAAAATAGTATATTCATAGTATTTTCCTGCAGTATTTCCAAACAACTTTGAAAGTGTTTCCAACTCAGTTTGTGTACCATTCCTTTTTGGATTTTTGGTAGCTGCAGTACTTACCTTTGATGCTTTGAGTCTTTCCCTGTCTACAAAACATTTGATTACTATTTCCCACGAGGAATTTGGATATACGTGAACGTGCATTTCGTACTGGAGATTGATACGGACACTGTATTTTTATGGTTTACTGGATTCGTCGGCCAAGGTATTCTCAAGGCTTTTGCTGAGAATACTTTATACTTGTCCTAAGCGGCGTTCTTCTAATTATATACCAGTGTTTATATCCCAAAGAGGATCAATTTTATATACAACCCAAGAGGATTTCATTATTGTCCAGAACCATTCTACAAGGCCAAATATTTGTATAACTGGACAATTTACTATAACATACTATCACTTGTAAGTAACAAACTCATTGTAAATATTTGTATAAAAAGTTTATAGTTAATATTAGTGTTATTGTATTTCGTTCATAATAAATAATGTTATATAAAATTTGCTGGTCTTTCATTTTTTTATTTACGGTCAATTTCGTTTCATGATTGGGAATTGTACCGTAACAACATGTACTGGTGTTTGTCGGAATTGGTTACCAATTTTTCGTAATCTGTAGAGGTATTTTTTTTTTTTTTTTTATCATTTAATGAAAAATAAAGAACAGGCTTCTAAACTCTACGTACAATACACAAATCGGCTTTTAGGGAGTACAATAGCAATTTACATCTCCTTGCTAGGTTTGGGGTGAACCGTGTATCTGGTTTGCAAATTATTCTTTCATCTACGGTAATAAACAAAATTACACTCGTATAGTCTGGTATAAGTCTCCAATTATTTAACTGAGAATTGTCCATGAGTTGCTCTGTTTATCCCTACGGACCTAAAATGGCACCCTTGCCTTTCTGTTTAATGGGTTTCTTTTAAAATGGGTCCACCGCTTTTCTGTTAAGGCTTCAATAAAACGCCAATGCCATTTCATTCAGTTAAATCTCGTGTGATATTAGTATTGCGGCGGTTTGGCGAAGAGTGAACCGAATTTTTTAGAACATTTAAGCTCTATCCTCGCTGTGAAATAAAGCCTTTGAAAAAACTGAACATATGGCCTTCTCTGAATTCGAACCATGGCAGTATTTTACACAAACATCCCTTTCATAACTGATCCAAACTTATATTAACTAAATATTAAATAATATTACAAAGGCCTTTTCATAATTTTAAAGCTTATAAATAATCAATCAACAAGATATTCCGTTGAATATGTTCTCTTTATTTTGCCGCAACGTTTAAACACAGATAATTCACCATTTATAATATATAAAATATGCTTTTCCCGACACCAGATTGCTCATTGGCTTTTACACCGCAACTTTTACAGACTGGCTCTTTTGTGAATATCAGAATTTTTTTTTATTTATAACCTTCATGCAACCATGTTTTTTTATATAAAAAACCTGCAACTAGCATTATTGAGGCTGAATTAACGCTGATCTTTTGACAAATCTTCTTTATAGCAAATAGCGCTTTAATTCCAACGGTTGCCATTAGTAAACTGTAAAGTGTGCTCTATCGATTTTGGGATTAATCATCACATAGTTCGGTAGACAGGATAACTCTCTCGTGGTTCATCGACTAAAAATTAAAAATTATTCCTAGACAATCAGAAATTGTTTTGTGGACTGGGTATCTGTCTAAGAAATATCAACACATCAGACAAATACACCAATTTTATAGAAAGTGTTGTCAGTTGAAATAAATACTTTTACCTTGATAATGGTTCACATAGTCTGTAAGTCTTATAATCCCTTATGTATAGAATTGCTAAATGTAGTAATAAAGGACTGATTTCATTCCAGTATAGTCATTTAAAACAGTGACACATAGCTCAGTCAAATATATAAGGCATGGATTTCGGGACATCTAGGATTGTGCGCAACAGTACTTCAGGCGTCATGCCTAGTTAGATGGATTAATAAGTTATCTCTCTGGCAGGTTATGTTTGTTCGAGATGTCTGTTTATCATATATGAACTACATATAGGACACACCCGTGTGATACAGACAGAGCCATGGAATATTTTTTCCATATCAACATCCTCTGAAACCAAAACTATTTTCAACGCTTTTTTACATTACCTCAGCGCCCACAGGGAATCCACGTTGACCGTAAGGTAGAAAACACTCAAAGTAGAAACGATTGATTAAAGAATATATTTAATTGACACAGTACTGGACGTTTAGCATTTGTGGAAAACTTATATTCAACTGGATAGAATCTTCATTTGAAAAGGGTGGAAATTGTTAGATGAAAAAAATCCTTGTTGCTTGCGAGCACACATTAATAATGTGACTAAATTGTATTAAGTTTAAAATATTTGTATGATATCAGGGAAGTTAACCAAGCTCCGTTGCTATGTGCTGACTATATCAGGGATGCCATCTCGCAGCGTCCGTTTAGCCTGAGTAAGTCAATGGAGTTAGCTAAGTCCTGTGTCTAGACAGGTTGAATCCGGGAATGCAACGATGTCTCGTCTGTTTAGCCTGAGTAAATAGGGAAGTTAACCAAGCTCTGACTACAGGTTAAGAAATCCATCTACTATTTAGGTATCAATTTGGAAAAGTTCACCCATTGCAAAAGTGTATTAACAAAATATTGAGCATTTTGCAATACCTTGAAAAATGAGGGGCCTTTGTGATATGCAAATTGTACAAAATAAAAGTAGCATGCCGACCTTATTTTTAGATACATTAGTGTCGAACTCGGTTTTGTCTAAAATCTCCATGGAAACACTAAACGAGCTGAATTTTCAAATCAGTCAAAATCCATTTAAATTTTTTAAGTAATTAAAATTATCTGCGATCCACATACCTCAGGTCTCATTAACAGCCAATCCCCTCTCCCTCAACACTCGGAGAGTTCTAAAGGCTGTACAAATCCGAATGATGGTTATTGACCTCCAGACTCCATACGTAGATAAAATGATTGATAAACGTCTGACCTTCCTTCACAAGGCATATCGTATTATCACTTGGGATGTTAATTAAATAAAGTCATTTACATATTTCAAAACACAAACATTAATTAAACGAATGACAGAGGTTTCATTCAAAGATATTCCTAATCTGTGTCTTATTAGCTTTCAAAGGCAGCGGTTTTGTTGAGTTTTTCTGTTTTTTTGTTTTTTTTGTCTATGTTAGATTATGAAAACAATTCCATGGTCAGGAGAGAGGCTTGAGTCTTTGTCGGTTATTGCCTTATACTGTGTGGAATGTCTTTGGCGCCAGTTAGCCCACAATCATCACAATTTCATCCAGCAATTTGGAACTAATATTCTCCAATTTCCCCGGTCGTGACAAATTAAAGTCTTATTGGATTGATTTCTACTTGGCCTTGTAAGACAAACCTCGATCTTTGGTCCGTGGTAACCAAAAGCTATTTATGCTGAACATCTCACCGTTCAACCAGGTGGCAGCCAGGAATGGACGTAATCAATTTAGATCTAAGATGATCTCCAGACTCCATACGTAGATAAAATGATTGATAATCGTCTGACCTTCCTACACAAGGCATACCTAAGATGGCGAGATATTCCTCTTGTTTCCCAATAAACGTGAATTAATTCTCTATTATATGAAATAATCTATGAGCCAATATTACGAGTCAAAGGATTATAACTGAACAATTGCAGATAAAAGCCTGTGGTATTTAATTCTTGCTCTATAAATTATTTATTATTATTATTGGCAAACATATAATGAAGTTAATTTCACCAAACACAAGCATCTTGAATATATATTATTTGTTCTAGTTTGGGATAGTTCAAACCCCTTGGAGCTTTATTCCCCCCAGTGAATGGACTATATCTCGATTTTGTATAATTTGGAGATTGTATATCACAAATTATATTTCGTAGTCCTTGACCTTTATTTGTCTAGGTTTTCTTTCTAATTCATATTGTTAATTCATTCTTCTTCTAAGTGTCGTATTTTATATGATCTCAATGTGTATTTCTCTAATTTTATATTTCTCTTTATTTTCATGAATAACTCGCTGTATTTAAATGAAACATTGGTGAATACAAAATCAAATATATGTAATGCATGTACAAGAATGAAGATTTTAAATGTATTACATTGCACATGGATAGATAGTTGTGACGTGGAATATTTTTCATTTTAAATTGCAGGACATTATTTTCAGTTTCTAAAGCCCTTCGAAGAAAAAAGGAAATTTTATACTAAGAGATGGGAATTGTACTTTCGTATTGTGGTAATTTGGACAACACTGCAAGCTCGGAATCGCTACCTTCAAGAGGCAGCCAGCTGGACCATTCAGAGCCTGTCTTCTACTTTATAAGAGTTTTATCACCATATATCGAAAATAGCTGTTACGGTTACGTTATAAACGACGTATTAACATTTCAAGTTTGTTTGCTTTTGGGTTGTTTAGATTGATGTTTTACGGTCTTACTTTAGATTATCTAGTTTATATCACGACAGCGTGAGTCTTATGAGTGTGACAGAAAAAGCGTCTTACGAAAATCCTCAAACCTTTGTATTTTACTAGCAATTTTCCAATGAATGGATAAGTAACCCATCTCTGCCATTCCCAATGACATGAAAAGCGTATTCACCTTGTCGACGTTTCGGTCCCAGCCATTTAGTATATTGTCTTTCACAAAGACTAATCTTACGAAGTTTATCGTTCCAGATACTTAGTAAGACAAACAGTACTACTAGCGCCTGGACATATACTGGGATTGTATAAAGAAGTCCAAATACGTGCTGATATCAAAGTGCCAGCCAAATAATACGGAACCAGAACTGTTTCTCTGTGGGTTAATCTGCCGTAAGTAAACATTGTCTGGGCCAAAGATCTGAGTTTATGTAAAGTTTGTGTTGACTGAAACGGTTAACAGTACTGAGCCAAATCTTCTGGCGATCTCGCCAGCCCGTCACAGACGTACACTCAACTGATATATGGAGCAAAGTGGTCTGTGAAGTCTGGCTTATTATAAAATTATTTAAAAAATACCTTCCAAATTGTGGGCTTTGTAAAAGTAGAGCCAATGTTTTATGTCACTAAACAGCTAGCCAGAAAAGCATGACCATTCCAGCAGAAATATAGCATGTGCTTCTCAATATAGTACACACGTAGTGCAACTCCGAACAATGAAAGACCCATATTTCGGCTATATTTTGCCACCAGGCAATGTTGATTATGGCAAACTGAGGCAGAAATAATCAGTCAAAATGAGTCTTTCATTCTTCGGAGTTGCACTACTTGTGTACTATGTTAAGATTATCAGTGGAACTAATGAATTT
>JAVFBZ010185381.1:0-15010 GCA_032466195.1 Katharina tunicata
CTCTCTCTCGATGGCTGTCAAACGTGGCATGTCTTGCGTTCTTTTTGTTGCTGTGATATCAACGTGTATGCTCAGCCATTTCAAACAGCTTTTCTGCACGTGCAGAACATGCTAGAGAGGGCAATGTCACTTTCCCGAAATTTACGTATTCTCCCGGAAGTGATCATGTGTTCCCGGTATTTTTGGTTGATACGCTATGTTTGGGATGTGCAATACGAATTGGCATGTTTTCATATTACAAAAATCAATTCGTAACAAAATATTTTGAAAACAGGTTGGTATCGTTTCTTTTGGACACTTGTGTATATACTTAAGATACTCCGAGGGAGGTTTTTTTAAATTCGCAGTCGTAATTTATATTTATTGATCATCAATGGCTGTTAAATTTATGTAATGTTAGCTCTTAACGTGTTTAAATTGTTTTTTGCTGACGACAAATAAAAAAGTTTACTCTGCTGAAATACGGACAACAAAATTGAATTAATTTTGTCAAACTGCATGGAACTTATTTTTTAAAATAAAAGCAAAGCAATATTATTCTGATAACATACAGTATAACAAGCTTAAAACTTTTCCTAAAAGAGCTGTAAAACAACTGGCTTGAAAAAAGTTTTTATTTATGAATGGTGGAAAATCGGGTTGAAACCAAGTAAAAAAAACACTTATATACCTATGGTCCGGTCACAGCAAAGAGGATTCAGCATTCTAACGTTCGACAATGATATGTCTTTATATAGTAGACCAACCGCTCCCTCAATAAATTCTCTCTGTATACTGTTATGACTAGATATATCACTTTGCGCCATTACCGTATGCCATTGATAAAGCGGAAAAACGGTTTAATAGTTAATACGCTCTTTAATCAATCGTGATGTTGATGTCTGACTGAGTTACATTACAGCCAGACCGGGGCTATCACAAACCTGCTAATTTTATGCCACCACAAACGATTCGACACTATATTTGAGTAGCATAAATTATTAGGAAAGAACTCGAAAGCCAAACTAGTTAAGGCAATGTATGGAGGCAATGGTCTAACTGCCTCCTAGACCCGTTACAGAAGCTGTCTATGTGGTATTCGAAGAACAATTACTTAGACCAGCTGGTATACACTACATTCGGATATCTTACTATGGATAACTAAGTCAAAAATATTGAACTATATATTTACCATGTTTAAGTGGCATGACAAAAACATGACAAAGATGGATTTACAACTGCTGGGTATTTTGATAAGTTCTCCGGCAGCTTATCAATATTCACAGAAGTTGTAAATCCAGTTTTGTCATGAATTTGTTATGCCACTTAAACAAGGAAAATATATAGTTTAATCTTTTTTGTGTACACTGCTAAATCATGTTGTGATTCTGGGAATATCGAAAGAAAGGAAGTGGCGGTGTTACGGTTGGATGAGTTTTATTGTATGTTTTGTTTCAGGACAAGGTAAATATGATTCTATTAAATTGTTATTTTATAAAAGCAGTTGTAAACTAACCTAACTGGAAACTTAACAAATCAACAGTTTGTTTATGTGATACAGAAGGCCTAATACGCAAGGACAATTAAGGCAAAGCATGAGGTAATATATCAAGTTTAGGGTTGAGCACAGAGCATTCAGAACGCGAAATCCAAACTAGTAAAGGCAATGTATGGAAGCATTGGTCTAACTGTCTCCTAGGCCCGTCACAGAAGCTGTCTATGTGTATTCGAAGAATGGTAACTTAGACCAGCTGGTATTAAGTATATGTGTTACGGTAGGATAAGTTTTATTAGATGTTTTGTTTCCGGACGATGATTCTATTAAATTGTTATTTTATATAAGCAGTTGTAAAATAACCAAACTGGAAGCTTAATAATTCACGGTTTGTTTATGTGATGTCGAAGGCCTACTACGCAAGGACAATTAAGGTAAAGCATGAGGTAATATATCAAGTTTAGCGTTCAGCACAGAGCTTTCAATGCTCAGTTTATATGATTTTCTTTGAACATTAAACGGAGGAGAAACAACTCTCATGCCTAGAAATATTAATGTCGTTGTCATGTACTGAAGGAACAACAGCACATTAACGCACTGAATTCGACAGCTATTCACAGTCTGACATGTGCTCAATATGCAACAAACTTTGCATCCGGCGAACTTATCTTAATAGTAATAAACAATAGTTCAGTACCTTTGATAATGGCGTGGTACATCCCAAAGAACAGAGATCTAGAAGGACGATGATTATCCATGCAAACCAAGAATGTTTGACGCCAGGCCTATTTTCGCTTGACTTTTTTGTGTCTTTGTTTGATCTCGAAATACAAAAAGAAAACAACCAATAGTAAAAATCTTAAAACTATTGTTCCAGTATTTTTAGAAGTGACGTATAGTGAACTGTTCCAAATATGTCTTTTATCCTTCGTCGTCCAAAAAGAACAACCTCAATTTGATCCTCCCTTTATCAATTAATACGTCAGATAACTGTATTCTCTAGATCTAAGCTTCATTTAAACCGATAGACGCCAACGATAGCAGGAACATCGGTCCTCGAACGGAAACACCTAATCGATGCAGTCATTGAGTTTAACACTTTTTTGTGCTATATATCTAGATGAAGGTCAAAACTTGTTCTTCCATCGTCGAAGAACGTTTATTAAATTTTAAAGCATTTTGAAAGTTTATTTTAAGTGTACACCATTTATGCTTAATACTAAAGTTACTAAACAAACTGTTGAGATTTGTGTTTGGCTGTTTGGTATTTTATAACTGTGTACATGTACCATGGAACCATGTACATACATGTATATCTCTTTACAATAAAACAATGATAAATTTAACGTGATGATTTAATGTGAACACAGTGTTCTCCACAAGACATCTTACAAGTGACCTGTTACTGGTCTCTACAATGTCTGTTATCTTCACATATCTGGAGACGAGAGAAAAAATCACAGCAGATAACTGATACTTAGACAAATCGATTCCTGAAGAATATTGACTCGGTCCGTATCATTTTCTTTAATGGTCTTAAGTATGTCATGAAGAATGTAGAGAAGTTAGCTCATTAGCAGAGCTGATTTTGATAGTTAGCTGTGTTACATAACATCCAAAACCAGGGCTGTTTGAAGCCTGTTTTATTCTGTATCATGCCTAACAGTTGGTGGTGTATTGACTGGCGGAAATTATACAGAAGGAACTCTACGCTGATGCAAGTTTAAGCATTTATAAGCGATGTGGGTATCTTATTCCCCTAAAGCCCGTTAAAAGAAGCAGTCCAAATAACACGAAATGAAGAGTTACTTAAGCAAGATATTTCATTTCGGTTGGACACTTTACAATGAACCATGTAGGAAAACAGTATGGTCTAAGTTCTTGAAATGCTTAACAATATTGGGATTCTGAGATTACCGAAAGGAAATTTACACAAAAATTTACAAACAAGAAGGGACGTATTGGTACTAAGGTAAGATTATTTGCTAAAATTTGCGGTAACTGTTTTGTTGTATGAAGATTTATTTACTCCGTGAAAAAAGTGTTTGTTATAAAGTGAAATTATTGTGTTGTGTTAAACGGTGTGTATTCTATCCGACTTCAAAATCGAGCTTTCGAAATCACAGAAATGTAACTAAAACGACACTTTTTTAATGTGATCTGTGAATTAACATAATTATTCAGTAATGAAGACCTTTATCAGCTGGAGACAGTTGCCAGAGAACTAATACAACCATCACAAGTCTCAAGGCCTGTTTCTTAAAATACTAAACCTGATTTCGGAAATATCATAGACAAACTTTAGTTACACTTAAAGGGATACTACTTGATGTCGAATCACGGATGTCGCACTGAAAAACCGTAATCCTTTGGTTTACATTTTAACATTTGAGGCGTCTTTAGATGTATTCAGTACGAAAGTAACGTCAAACAATAAACGTGAAAGAAAAAAGATGGGTATTGTCAACCAGTTATTTAGTTTTAAACACTCATTCTCTATTTGGAATAAGTTTTGACAATTGGAATAGCACCATTTATGAGGAGCGCCAGTTGTTTTTATGAGAAACCTAAAACCACCTCATAAATATTGCATAGTCAAATTCTTATCCAATTTTTCTCCAATTGCACTTTTAGATATCTGCAATTCTTGCGAGTTAGAGACACACTGCAATTATTTAGAGATATCTTTAATTTAATTACAGAAATCTTAATTTTTTCGAACTTTAGTTCAATTAGAGATATCTCTTATTTTGGATGAAATGACAATTTGTCCCCCCACCATTCCTGAAGTGCGGAAATTCAAGACAGATATTTATTGTAGTACATCCATAAAACAGCAGAAGCCTTGTCAGTATCATCCATCTGGGACTTGAAGTTCTTCAGATTTACGGATTTTCGTTTCTCTGGCAATTACTTTAGTTACTTCGGGGACTCTCTTTTAGATAAATGATTTTGTAGCAGCCAGGAATTGATTTTCTGGGAAACATAATGCGGGTTAAACGATTTACCTTAGTTATCATCGGAAACATAAGATTTGAATTTGTATCAGACTTGCTTTGGGTTAGAGTAATAACACATTTATAGCTTGATAACCCTTTTCGTCCAATAGGCTGTAGGATGTTTATTCAGTCAAGCTTATAAATTCTCTGAGAGATGCATACACACTGTTTGTATAATTGTTTTGTTTTAGCATAGAGTATTTATATGGAAGAATTGAATTCAATGTTGATTTGTAACATGTTATTCAACTGTTGTCGGACATAAATATACAATATAATGACTAAACTATTATATACATTTATGTTGTTTTGCTCAAGTCGCTTTTTGTTAGTTCTGGGAAAGTGTTATTCAAGATACTTTTTGTTCACGCAGGGAAGACGGGAGTAAAATCAAATTATTTGAACTAGTATTAGTTTTCAGTCTCTTATCTCTCGTAATGTTCAAATTCAGTTGGTTAACTCCAGGTTCATGTTCTTTTGTCTAGTTCGAATTAAAGACTGAAGTCGATGTCTGAAATCAATATAATTATAAAAAGATTGAAGAGCTTTTAATAACGTTGTGCTCTGTGTAGTATTGCAGAGGTTTGTGTTTGGATAACCCAAACTATATACTTAAGCTACTCCTGGGAAGTTTTTTTAAATTTGCAGTAAGATCGTAATTTATATTTATTGATCATCAAGGGCTGTTAAATTTATATAATGTTAGTTCTTAACGTGTTTAAATTGTTTTTTGCTGACAACAAATAAAACGTTTACTCAGCTGAAATACGGACAACAAAATTGAAGTAATTTTGTCAAACTGCATAGAACTAATTTTTTGTATAAAAGCACAGTAATGTTATTCTGATAACATACAGTAGGCAAGCTTAAAAGTTGTCCTGAAAGAGCTGTAAAACTATTGGCTTGAAAAAATACTTAGAACCCGAAGTTATTTATCTTGTCATTAAAATTTCGCACTCAAAAAGTTTATTTCATTTAATGAAATGAACCGAAGCTGAACTGAACATACGTTGTATTTTCTGAAAAAAAGAAGAAATAAAACCGTCTTTACCAATGTGTATTTCACTTATAAAACGATTTTGAATTGCCGATGAATGGCTGAAAACCGGGTTGAAATCACCCCGCGATTTCCGCAGCCGCAGAATCTTCCCTTATATACCCAAGGTCCGGGCACAGCGAAGGGGATTCAGCATTCTAACGTTTGGCAATGATGTCTTTTTTTATAATAAACCCATCGCTCCGTCATTGCAGTGTCTCTGTATCAGGTTATGACTAGATATATCACTTTGCGCCATTACCGTATGTCATTGATAAAGCGGAAGAACGGTTTAGTGGTTAATACGCTATTTAATCAATCGTAAAGAGATCAAGGGAGAAAATATAAGCATACATATGATGTTTTGGTTGTTTAAGAAGACTTATGTATTAAAAACTGTAATCGTAGAATACTGTGGACGGGATAAAATGTCTGTTATTTGATTACTAAGCTGCTCAATCGTATGGCTCATTTCTGTCGTACAAAACGAAAATCTTGGTTGTGTCAATCATTTTGTAATACGCCAAAAAGCAGTTTGAACCGTTTTGCTTAATTCTTAATTACAAATAGACAAATAATGCAATGTGATTACGCATGTTTTGTTAAAATTTTCAAAACGTTAAAGTTTTTACGTACTTGAATCAAAACAATAAACATTTTAAAAGCTATTTATACATTTAAAAGTCCACATTATACCTTGTTCACAGACACGTACGCACACACACATGCGGAAGCACGCGAACACAAACACGTACATAATTTACCGAATATTAATGTATATAATAGGTGACCGTCTGATATTTTGGCGCTGCATTTGAAGCTATTTTAAGTTAAGTCAAAACTTAATATAATATTTTCAAAAATGTGTTATTTTATCCTTGCAAATCCCTGTCTAAAGAAAGGCCTGTGTATTCCAACGGTTTCAGCTCAAACCGCCCTGTAAACTTTGAATATCACTTTGGACATTTTTTGACACTTTTGGCCATCGTACCAAGTATCAAGTAGTGTATATTTTTCTTGAAGATAACGTTTGGATTTGTTTTCATTTCAAGATCAAGATTGTCGAGTCACAAGGATCGTTACCATTGACTTCTGACTAGTGAGCACTGTTAGTGTTATCTATTATCTCTTTATAGCTAAGGGCAAGTGACCAAATCACAGTGGAGAGCTCATCCAAGAAAAATCGATTTTTGAGAAGCTCGAATGATACGGTGTCCTGTTCTTTAATGTTTGGGATTTAAGAGCTTGGAATAAAGAAGGAAGGGAGGTTAGCTCATTGACAGCGCTGAATTTTATTGCAATTACTGCCATACATATCCTCCCTTCCACTTTGGTACAATATATGGCCTTTGAGTCACGTCATGTGATGAGAGAGATTTCACGAGATTTATTCTGGGTACAAGCTATTTAAAAGTAATAGATATAACCTCAAACAAGAGGTTAAAAAGGGTGACAACTGTCCCGTTCAGTCATATATCTTCACCCAAAACCACAGAATGACCATTCTGAAAGACCAATATTCAAAACGTACCGCCAAATTGTCACGGATGTACCCGGAAGCCAAGTTGAAACGAAGGAGACTTACTTGACCTATTGAGGGGTGGGATTTCTATAGAAGGAACTATCTAGACTAATGCTAATGAATGCATCAGCAGAGAAGTGGGCGCCTTGTCTTCTATCTTTGCAGAGCCCATTAAATATGTTGTCTAAGTGGCAGGAAAGGAAATTATTTCAACACTTCATATATTTTCATTGAATGTTCGTAAGTATAGCATGAAGAGTGTAGAGAGGTTAGCTCATTGGCAGCCCTGATGTTGATAGTTGACCGTGTTACATAACAGTCAGAGAGGGGCTATCACAAAACTGCCTAATTTTATGCCAACACAAACGCTTCTGCACTATATTTGACTTGCATAAATTATAAGGAAATAACTCGAAAGCCAAACTAGTTAAGGCAATTTATGGAGGCAATGGTCTAACTGTCTCCTGGGCCCGTTACAGAACCTGTCTATGAATGACATATAATTCCACATTTTTCTACATTCGAAGAACAATTACTTAGACCAGCTGGTATATACTACATTCGGATATCGTACTATGGATAACTGAGTCAAACAGATTGAACTATATATTTACCTTGTTTCAGTGGCATAACAAAAACTTGACAAAGATGGATTTACAACTTCTGGGAAGTTCGCCGGAAGCTTTTCAATATTCACAGAAGTTGTGAATCCACGTTTGTCATGATTTTGTTATGCCACTTAAACATGGTAAATATATAGTTTAATCTTTTTTGTTTACACCGCTAAATCATTTTGTGGTTCTGGGAATATCGGAAGGATGTGGCGGTGTTACGGTAGGATGAGTTTTATTGGATGTTTGTTTCAGGACAAGGTAAAGATGATTCCATTAAATTGTTATCTTATAAAAGCAGTTGTAAAATAACAAAACTGGCTACACAGGGACAATTAAGGCAAAGCAAGAGGTAATATATCAAGTTTAGCGTTGAGCACAGAGCATTCAATGCTCAATTTATATGATTTTCTTTGAACACAAAACGGACGAGAAACAACTCTCAAGCGTTAAAATAATAATGTCGTTATCACGAACGGAAGGAACAACAGCACATTAACGTACTGAATTCGACAACTATTCACAGTCTGACATGTGCTAAGTATGCAGCAAACTTTGCATCCGGCGTGATCCTAGAAGGACGATCAGTATCCATGGCAACCAAGGCTGTTTGACACAACGCCTACTTTCGTTTGACTTTTTGTCGTTTTGTTTGATCTCGAAGTACAAAAAAAAGCAACCAATATATATATATATTTTTATAGAGTAAAAATCTTAAAACTATTGTTCCGAGTATTATTAGAAGTGAGGTATAGTGAACTGTTCCAAGTGTGTCTTCTGGCGCTTGTCATCCAATGGGACCAACCTCAATTTGACCCAGCCTTTATTAATTAATAAATGTATTAATGTATTCTCTAGCAGTAAGCTTCATTTAAACCGATAGACGCCCACGATAGCAGGAACATCGGCCCTCGAAAGGAAACACCTAATCGATACAGCCACTGAGTTTAAAACTTTTTGTGCTATATTTTTATGAACGGCAAGAAGAGTTATTTTATCATTGAAGAACAGTTTTGTTGTTGTATTTTAAAGCATTTTTAAAAGATTATTTTGAGTGAACACCTATTATGCTGAATACTAAATTTACTAAAAAAAACTATAGGAGATTTGTTTTTTCGCTGTTTGGTATTTTAATACTGTGTACATCGAACGCTATAGAGTGATATACATATATCTCTTCACATTAAGAAAATGATCAATTTAAGGTGACCATTTAATGTGAACACAGCGAACATCTTACGAGTGACTTTGTACTGGTCTCTACCATGTCTGTTATCTTCAAATATCTGGAGACGAAAGACAAAATCACAGCAGATACCTGAAAGTAAGACAAATCGATCCATGAAGTATACTGACTGGGCCCGTATCATTTGGCAGAGCTGATTTTGATAGTTTGCTGTGCTACATAACATTCAAAACCAGGCCTATTTGAAGTCTGCTTTATTCTGTATCATGACTTACACTTTGGCGCTATATTGCCTGGCGTAAATTTTGCAGAAGGAACTCTTCGTTGATGCTAGTAAAAGCATTTATAGGCGATGTGGGTATCTTATTCTTCTAAAGCCTGTTAAAAGAAGCTGTCTAAACGACACGAAAGGAAGTTACTTAAGCAAGATCTTTCACTTCGGTTGGACACTTTACAATAAACCATGTAGGAAAACAGTATGGTCTAAATTATTGAAATGCTTTACAATATTGTGATTCCGAGAATACCGAAAGGAGATTAACACAAAATTTTACAAAAATGAGGGATGTATTCGTACTAAGGCAAGATAAGTTGATAAAATTTAGGGTCACTGTTTTTTTTTCTTACAATTTATTTACTCCGTGGAAAATGTGTTTGTTATAAAGTGAAATTATTGTGTTGTGTTAAACGGTGTGTATTCTATCCGACTTCAAAATCGAGCGTTTATTTTTGCTATTTAGTATATGAACACTGTTTAAATCGAACACTATAGAATCATGTACATATTTCTCTTTACATTTAGCCAATAATACATTTTACGTGTTTCTTTAATATGAACACAGTGGCGTGCCAAAAGATATCTTACAAGTCACTTTTTACTGCTCTCTACAACGCATGCTATCTTAACATAGCTGGTGACGAGAGACAAAATCACAGCAGATAACTGATACTTAGACAAATCGATTCCTGAAATATACTGACTCGGCCCGTATCATTTTCTTTAATGGTCTTAAGTATGGCATGAAGAATGAAGAGAAGTTAGCTGATTGGCAGGGCTGATTTTGATAGTTAGCTGTGTTACATAACATTCAAAACCAGGCCTAGTTGAAGTCTGCTTTATTCTGTATCATGACTTACACTTTGGCGCTATAATGACTGGCGGAAATTCCACGGAAGAAACTCTACCCTGATGCTAGTAAAAGCATTTATAAGCGATGTGGGTATCTTATTCCTCTAAGGCACGTTAAAAGAAGCTGTCTAAATGACA
Source organism: Katharina tunicata (assembly GCA_032466195.1). NCBI lineage: Eukaryota > Metazoa > Mollusca > Polyplacophora > Chitonida > Mopaliidae > Katharina > Katharina tunicata. The sequence continues at coordinate 10,096 of JAVFBZ010185381.1, forward strand.
CGAACGGAAGAGTTACTTAAGCAAGGCCTTTCATTTCGGTTGGATACTTTACAATGAACCATGTAGGAAAACAGTATGGTCTAAGTTCTTGAAATGCTTAACAATATTGTGATTCTGAGAAAGGAGATTTACACAAAGATGTACAAACAAAGAGGGATGTATTCTACTAAGGTAAGATTATTCACTAAAATTTGTGGTCACTGTTTTTTTTTTAGGTTTATTTACCCCGTACCAAAATGTTTTTGTTAAGTCAAATTATTGTGTTGTGTTAAACGGTGTGTATGCTATTCGACTTTTCAGTCTCGTGTTTTTTTGCTATTTACTATTTTAATAGTGTGTACATCGAACGCAAAATTATCATGTACATATATATATTTTACATTAAGACAATGCTAAATTTAACTTGTTTATTTAATGTGAACATAGTGTCGTGCCACAGTACATCTTACTAGTTGTGGTAAACGATGTGTATTCTATGACTTCAACATCGAGCTTTGAAATAACAGAAATGTAACTAAAACGATAATTTGTTTATGTGATCTGATAATGTGGTATGTGAACTAACATTAGTTGTTCAGTAATTAGGATATTTATCAGCTCGAGGCAGTGTCCAGAGAATTAATACCACGACCACATGTCTGAAAGGCCTGTTTCTTAAAATACTATCCTGCTTTGGGAAATATCATAGACAAGCTTTAGTTACACGTAAAGGGGTGGATGTTGCACTGAAATAGCGTAATCCTCGGGTTTACATTTGAGCATTTGAGGCGTCTTTAGAGATATTCAAGCACGAAAGTAACGTCAAACAATAAACGCAATAGAAAAAAGATGTCAACCAATTATAGCCTTAAACACTAATTCTGTATAGTGAATAAGTTTTTCACAATTAGAAGATCATCATTTATGAGAAGCGCCATTTTTTTTAATACGAGACCTAAAACAACCTCATCATTATTTCATAGTCAAATTGTTATCCAATTTTTCTCTAATTGCGTTATAGATATCTTCAATTCTTGCGAAATAGGGATTACTGTAATTATTTAAAGATATCTTTAATTTATAGAGATACATCTTTTTTCTAACTTTAGTACAATTAGAGATATCTCTAATTTTGGATGAAATGACAATTTGCACCCACCCCCCGACCTTACATCCCTGATGTGCGGTAAATCAAGACAGATATTGTAGCACATGCACATAACAGCAGAAGCCTTGTCAGTATCTGGGGCTTGATGTTGTTCAGATTTACGGATTTCTGATTCTCTGGCAATTATTTTAGTTACTCCCGAGACACTCTTTTAGATAAATGATTTTGTTGCAGCCAGGAATAGATTTTCTTGGAAATTTAACGTGGGATAAACCATCAACGTTAGTTTTTATCGGATACATTTGATTTGACTTGATACAAGACTTGGTTTTGATTACGGTATTAATACATTTATAGTTTGATCGTCAATAGGATTTTTTATTCAATCAAGCTTATAAACGCTCCGACAGATGTACACACAGCCTTTGTATACTTGACTAATAGACAAAGGATTATACTTATCCAGCGCATACGACCAGCTTATCCGCTACCAGCAGGACTTATCTAATCAAAGAACTTAACCCCTGTTTACTCAACTACTGTCTTTTAACTATTACTCACTGATGACACCTTTAACTCTATGTTTATATAAATATGTAATTTTGTTGATGGTAACCATCCACTTGAAAACGATCTCTGAAATGAGATAGAAACGCTGTGTTCAATAAATGAACAAGTTGTTATCCAAACAAAACTCCTGTTTCCTTTATTTTCCAACTTCTAAATGCCACTAAAAGAAACTTGTTTAAACATTTACGTTGTTTTGGTCAAGTCGTTTTTTGTTAGATCTCGGAACAGGGAAGACGGGAGTTAAATCAAATTATTAGAACAAGTATTAGTTTTCAGTCTCTAATCCTTCATAGTGTTTAAATTCAGCCGGTTAACTACAAGTTGGTGTTTTTTGATCTTGGTCAAATTTAAGACTGAAGTCGATGTCTGAAATCATTATAATTACAAAAAGATTGAAGAGCTTTTAATAACGTTGTGCTCAGTGTAGTATTGTAATATGAGCAGAGGCTTGTGTTAGGTTAACCCAAACTATATACTTAAGATACTCCGCGGGAGGTTTTTTTTAATTTGGAGAAAGTTCGTAATTTATATTTATCGATCATCTATGGCTGTTATATTTATGTAATGTTAGTTCTTAAACGTGTTTAAAATGTTCTTGGGTGACAGGCAGCTGAAATGCGGACAACAACATTGAAGTAATTTTTTTGAACTGCATGGACCTAATTTCATAAAGTTCACAGTAATGTTATTCTGATTACATATAACATGCTTAAACATGCTTAAAATGTAACCAACTTTTGAATAATCGTTACTTTTCCTTAAAAAGCTGTAGAACTATTGGCTTGAAAAAATACTTAGAACCCTACGTTATTTACCGCGTCATTGGAATTTCGAAATCCAAAGTTTTATTTCATTTTATTAAATAAACCGAAGCTGAACTGAACATACGTTGTGCAGTATTTTCTGAAAAAAAAGAAGAAATCTTTAATTACCAAAGAGTATTTTACTTTAAATATACAACGAATTTGCATTGCCAATGAATTGTGAAAATCGGGTTGAAACCAAGTCAAAAAACCACCCTGCGATCTCCGTAGCCACATGATCTTCCTTATATACCTACATGTATGGTTCTGTCATAGCAAAGGAGACTCAGCATTCTAAGTTTGTATTGCCCATTCCAGTCGAACAAAACGAAAGTTTTTTGTGTCAATCATTGTAAAAACCTGAAAGTCGTTATGTACTTGAATCCAACCAATAGCCATTTTTAAGACTATGTATATTTTTGTCAAAAATAATCACACTCGCACAGGGATATGGCCTAATTAAAGTCGATAAAGGCTATGTTTATATTTTTTGTATAAATGTATAGAAAGACAATTTTGCTTGCCTCCACCGGGGTTCAAACTCGGGTCTTTGGCTTGCAGGGTCAACGCTCTAACCGACTGAGCTACAAGGCTATGTATATATATAAAAACAAAGCAACAAAGTTAACATTTTTCACGCGCACACAAACACAAATAAAAAAAAAATGTTAAGCTTTATTTCAGTTTCTCTCGAGAAATTGAATCATTTAGTTTACGAAAATAAATTTGTTCCGGAACATCGTGAGGTGTGAGCACAGCATAGTGAGCATAACGGCAGCATAAGTTTCTAGACGCGGTCCAAGATATACCGTTTCAAACGGACACAAAGGCATTTAAGCAAACATTTGTGAAAATGTCCTTACTTAATTTGAACTGAAACTTATTATAACTAATACAATTGACTTTTGTATATTATCTGTCTCTACAATGTATGCTATCTTTGAATAGCTAGAGGGGAGAGAGCAAAATTACAGCAGAAAACTGAAAAGTAGACAAATCGATTGATAGATTAGATTGACTGGGGTCATATATTTTTTATTGAATGTTCATTATTATGACATGAAGAATGCACAGAGGTTAGCTCATTGGCAGCCTTGATGTTGATGGCTGACTGTGTTACATAACAGCCAGAGAGAGGCTATCACAAACCTGCCTAATGTTATACCAACACAAACGCTTCGACACTATATTTGACTTGCAGAAATTATTAGGAAAGAACTCGAAAGCCGAATTAGTAAAGAAAAAGTGTAGAGAAAATGGACTAACTGTCTCCTAGGCCCGTTACAGAAGCTGTTTATGTGGTATTCGAAAAACAATTACCTAGACCAGCTGGTATATACTACATTCGGATAGCTTACTATGGATATTTGAGTCGAAAGATTGAACTATATATTTACCTTGTTCAAGTGGCATAACAAAAACATGACAAAGATTGATTTACAACTTCTGGGTATATTGATAAGTTCGCCGGAAGCTTATCAATATTTACAGAAGTTGTAAATTCAGTTTTGTCATGATTTTGTGATGCCACTTAATCAAGGTAAATATATAGTTTAATCTTTTTTGTTTACACCGCTAATTTGTGATTCTGGGAATATCGAAAGGAAGGATGTGGCGGTGTTACGGTAGGATGAGTTTTATTGGATGTTAATTTCAGGACAAGGTAAAGATGATTCTATTAAATTGTTATTTTATAAAAGCAGTTGTAAACTAAATGTAAACTTAACAAATCAACGGTTTGTTTATGTGATACAGAAGGCCTACTACGCAAGGACAATTAAGGCAAAGCATGAGGTAATATATCAAGTTCAGCGTTGAGCACAGAGCATTCAATGCTCAATTTATATGATTTTCTTTGAACACAAAACGGACGAGAAATAACTCTCAGGCTTTGAAATATTAATGTCGTTGTCATGTACGGAAGGAACAGCAGCACATTAACGCACTGAATTCGACAACTATTCACAGTCTGACATGTGCTAAGTATGCAACAAACTTTTCATCCGGCGAACTTGTCTTAATAGTAATAAAGAATAGTTCAGTACACCTTTGATAACTGCGTGATACTTTCCAGAGGACCGTGATCTAGAAGGACGATGAGTATCCATGGCAACCAAGACCGTTTGATGCAACGCCTACTTTCGTTTGATTTTTTGTATTTGTGTTTGATCTCGAAATGCAAAAAGAAACAACCAGTATACCTATCTCGTTTTGGACAGCAGCTTTAGTTTTTTTCCTATAAATATTATTTTTCAGCTTTATATTTTAATTTAAATTCCTCCAATTTCTTCGTCCTCCTACCCCTTTGTATATCCTTATCCCATTGAGATGGCTAAGCAACAGAATAGGCGACAGTCTCATAATAGATCCCCTATGAATCAAAATTTAAAAAACCCAAATTTTCGGAATTTTCCGCAGCTGTCAAGGCACTGTTTAAGGTCCTCCAGTGTCTTCA
>JAVFBZ010185392.1:0-15008 GCA_032466195.1 Katharina tunicata
CTTGCTTCAGATTATTGCCCCCCCCCCCCCCACCCCCATCCTCTATAATGGGTGCCAAAAATTTTCTCTGGATCAGGCCCTGACAGTTAAACACTTCTTTTCAGGAAAATATCACACCATTTTGACAACATTATGGTGATGCTAGGAATATCAGTTTGGCAATATCTGTATTTCCCTTTTTAAGCATTTTTGTTTAAAAAATTAACACCTCTCTTTGTATGTTACAGGGTGCTGTGATAGTCGGTGGTGCCAATCCATTTTTACAGAAGATTCTCATTGGGGTTGTCATATGCGCTGTGTCATATGGCTTCTATAAATGGTTTCAAAGAAACAATTCTTGATTTATATCAAAGAAATCATTTTTTACCATCAAGTAGCAATTTACATCATCACTGACTGACTTGCCATGACAATAACAAGCCAATAGGCCTTAAATTTAACAACACATCTCTAACAGAGGAAACAGAGTTGTCAATATGATCCTGTGATACGGTTTCAAAATCATCGCACAGAAAACTTGAACTGGCCTTATTTGCTCATCACATCTCCATCTTACAAGAGACAGGTTTGCAAACAAAATTACAAAAGAAAGAAGTGGGAGAGTTGCAAAAAAAACGAAAACATCCTGTGATAACACCCATTACTTGTTGATTGTCAAGCACAGAAACCACAAATTTGCCTTTAGTTCATCTGACTTGGATAGCAGAAGAGGCAGAGCTCTGGTTACATGTAATAACAGACATTTGTCACAATTTGATGTACTACAAATTACATTTTAACTTTGAAGAAAACTTTTGCAAAATTCAAATTCCATCAAGCATGCATCAACTATCAATCAAGTTGTATTTTTTGACAATTTGTTTGTGAAAGAAATAATGTGTTACATCAAATATGTTATTTTGTACTCAAAATATAATAATGTATCTACTAAATTTGTTGGATTTATATTACAAGATAAAGGTTCCATACATGTTGGCTTCATTTGAAGTTAACATTGTGTGATGGAAAAATAATGCTCAGTGGCTAGTAGATTCAGCTAATAATGCTCAGTGACTAAAAGATACAACTGATAGTGCTCAGCTATTTCATTTATGTGGGAAAAGAGTGCTAGGACATTAGTGCCTGAAACTGCTCAGCAAAACATGTGGAGAAATGTTTAAAATGAAGGTTTTTGTTTTGGAGAAATTAAACATTTTGCCCAGTGGTGGTCTATAAAGGGGAAGTTTTCCTGTTGCTGTGGTGATCGAGGGGTTGTTTTTGCGGGGTTTCGTCTCGGTTTTCCAACATACAAGGGCAATGCAAAGTCATCTTATTAGTGAAACACTCTTGAGTACTATGTTAAACACCAATCAAATAAGTAAATAGATAAACCCAGGGCTGGTCACTTAAGGCCTATGTGTAAAGCACTGAGGATATAGGTAAAGACTCAGAGCTAAACACCAAATATTATTATCCACGAGGTCATCAATTTTCTGGTCAGTTGGATAACATTGCATTGACAATTAGTGTCCACAATTATATATTAAATTTGGAGGTATTTATATTGAAACTTTTGATATTGGATCTATTGCTGTACAAATCAAAATGAAAGCATAAGAAATAAAAAGCATTTTTGATTAAACTGTGACATGTACATGTACATTTGTTTAAATTAGCTAATTTAACAGATAGTTAATAATAAAATAAAAATATTGATTAATGAAGAAAATATTGAAATGAATTGAACTTGGAATCCTCACATTATTTAAGTGTAGATGTAGGTAGAATATCATTAAATATTGAGATTTGTGAATAAATTGAAATTTCATATTGGAATTTGTTGTGACAGGAAATTATCAAATATATGATTTAATTGCTCATGGAGTATGTATACTCTAGACAATTTTGATGGTTAAAAGATGGTTAGAATTTAAAAAAAATGTTCTATTTCCCAAACTTTCCATTTTTATTTTATACCGAGCGAAGTTTCACATATATTTATATTCAAATGTATTATTGTATGTACATGCAACATTGACTGAAGGGTTCATTTTTGGCTGAAATTTACATATGAAATATACTTATGAAAATTAATTCATAGATATTGCTGTGTTTGACCTTTATACATGTATATACTAAAATACTAGTATAATATTTTCAGAATTCACTTCAATCATAAATTGATTGTCTCGTGTTGTTAGGAATTGTTTTGATATACTGTGTTGACTGATTTGAATTAATTAGTAATTACAATTTTATTGATAGATCCATCTGACATAGCTTTCCTGTTACTTAAAACAGTAAACAATTATCAGTAAACTGACACTGGAAGAAGTCAAAATTGTGTACAGTTAAGAGAATTGTTAGGATTAAGTTTAAAGCGTTAAATTTATACTCAAGTTATCTATTGTTATGTGTGTAGGAAGCTAACCTTATGTTTTCTTTCTATTATCTGTAAATTCTTAATAATATTTTTGTTGAAATGATTTAGCTCCCTTTTATTTATTACCTGTATTTAATCAAATCAACCCATGTATTCAGCAGTGCCAATAAGTGCCAAAACTTGAATACTAACTTTTACTTTATTAACTAGTCTATAGCTTAGACTTGACATCAACTGTTAGTTAGAGGGTTTGGATAAACTTTGACCTGGAATATACAAATGATATCATTTCTTACAGGGTAGTCTTGTCTAGTTTGGATGCTTTGCTTTAACTAGTTTTTTTTTTCAATTTACCCTTGTGTTATAGGCTTTTAGCTTTTTTTATATTTTTTTATAATATTATATTTATATTGAATTTTTTCTTCTTCATTTTTAAGTGTTTTAAATTGATTCTGATGATATTCCATTGAATATTCATAGCATAGATTAGAATATCGTCTTATAACACTATACCAATTCAAATCACTCATCAAGATTTTGTGTTTCTGAAGCCCTACTGGACTTAGCTTACTTCAATACATTTACCTTCAAACAAAATCCCTTCTTAGCTATTAAGGTCACGTTACCAGACTTGTTTATTTTACTCAGTCTAGCCATTGTACTTAGCTTCTACAATACATTTACCTTCAAACAAAACCCCTTCTTAGCTAAGGTCACCTTACCAGACTTGTTTATTTTACTCAGTCTTATAGTACTTAAATCATACTTTGCTTCTGCAATACATTAAGCTTTAAACAAACTACTTAAGCTTCAGTTAGTTCATTTATATTTACTTCTGAATCTTTAACTCAATTCTACGCATACAAGTATGTCCTGGCAATAATCTTAAACACAGTTTTAGTTCACCAGACCTGACATTGTTATTGTTATTGTTAATAAACTTAAGCAACCATACTTAACTTCTGCCAGTACTTTTACATTTGATGGTAGTTCTTAGCTTATGTCCCCTTAGCTGTCTTTGGTTTTCAACACCAATATTATCATCACATTATACATATTGTTGAAGCGAAGTCTGTGTAGAAATAAAGTGATGGTTTGATTTAATATCTGTCTTGCATAAAAAAGTAACTTAGCAATAAAGACGTTTCTACTAACATGCTAATAATTTACTTTCACTTGTAATTCAATTCAACTGATCTTTTGAAAGAAAATATTAACTTCCACATAAACATTCCTTAATAATATTTGGGTTTATATTTTTGGAATGCCGCGATGAAATATAATGCATACACTTTTGTATTCTCTATTGAGCATTTAAGCAGGAAAGAGCCTATAACCTCATTCCCACACCCATTGGACTGGCACGCCGTCATATCAGTGAAATAAAATTAGATACGACTTTAAACCCCAATCAATCAATTAATCCATGCTATTGATCTGTCTTCCTGTTATGTATCTTATAATGTGATTGAATGACATAAAGCCATGACAAGCAAACCTACATCTATTATTTAAGTGGAAGTTGATACGATTGGAGTTCAGTTTCAGAGAAGACTCACTATTCAAATCAGTGACAGTCTTTTTCTGAGTTGACTTTTGAAAGGGATATATTAAAAAAAATTATTTAATAAAAAATCATAATTTTGTTCCAGTATTTTCTGTTTTATTCCATGTGCTGATCTCATTTATATATTTTCTGGACATGCTCAAAACGAGTTCACATTGCATGCAAGATAAGCTTAAGTGAAAACATTTTTGAACATTTTCCTTTTTCAGTATTGATTTTAGTCCAAGTAATGAACATGCCATGACTGGGAGTAATATCAGAGTAACTTTATATATATAAATATAGACACATACATCAAACATCAAATCACGCAAAAAGCATCTGTTGTGTACCTCATGTAAAACATCAATTTTACAAAAATATTACAATGTTCTGATCTCATTGATTAAAATGTGAAAATGTACACTTTTTGTTATTGGTAAAATTGTATTTTACACAGAAAAGCCAAAGATTCTGAATATAATTAGGAAGAGAAGGTTCATAATCCATAATATCAATGACCATTATAAACTACGTTTTTATAGTTACGGTAAGTTTACCAGTATCAATCATATTCTGTGCAGTACCAGATTTTGCACCCACCAATTATCTTTACAAGAATGTTACAGTGTAGGTTGTTTGAGTATACAAAGCAGGTCCAGTCTTAATATAGAGGTAAACCAACAAGAATCGGTTGTAAAATAAACACATCACTCCAGTCTATTAATTTAGCAAATTTGTGATTGATATTCTAAATTAATATTCAGGAGTGATGTTCAGAACAATGTATTGGTTAATATTTTCCTTAAGACATATTTTTTTCTTCTTTTAACGGTATTTTCATCTGAATATTTATAACAATACCTCATGTTGTGACAACACGATAGGGCGGGTGTAAAAGTGTGATATCTCTTTATGACAAAAGAAATGTTGAATAATATCACTCCTGAAATAACGACACAATATTCCAAAACGGTAGAGTGGGTTACAGTGTGTGAGATTACGTGTTACTCTAGCTTGTTTCTTTATCAGTCTGCATTGTTATTGCAACCTGGCTTGGAAATTTGATTTTACTTACAAAAAAAACTGGTAAAATTGAAGTATGTTGGAAAATAAATGTAGGAGTTTATTTAGATTAGTATCTTTGTTAATGTAACCAGGGATTTGAGCTTTAGTTTTGATAATTGATAGGTACCGGGATGTACTTAAGCTACATAAATTAGGAAACCTGTTTTGCATCAATTTTAAATGACAGTATTTATATAAAAATACTTTTTTGTTTGTTCACCTTTTGTGTCTCGTTTTACCAGAGTAAATATAACGCTATTTTGCTTTAATTCCTTGCTTGATTTCTTTTTTCTCATAATACTTTATGTTGTTAAGTGGGTCTCATTTGCCTACATAAATATTGGCAAAAAATTTTGTATTATTTTCTTCAATTTGTTTTGTAACCTTGTGAAAATTGTTTGATATAACTATTTGAATATAACTTATAACTAAATTGAGATTGACATGTATTGGAAAAAAAACGAAAATAAAGTTGAGAAAAAAAGTGAAAAAGTTCTGTTTTATTTTGAGAAGAAAAAAAACCTTCAAAAGATGAATATAGAAATATGTATTGAAGATTTCCATTGTATTTATTAGTGACTATATGTTTAGAAGCTTTTGCTACATCTCATAAGTGGTGTTTAGTTGATCTCTTGAGTAAGGGGCATCAGGAAGCTGATTTCTGGCGATCCAATTTAGGGTATCGTGTAATGTCTTGTTTGTTGCCAGCGATATTATGATTTTGTTTTGCTTACCCATGGGGTGGGTGGTTGGCAGCCTCCGTTGCCCTGGTGCTCTCTGAGCTAAGGGGCACAGGATGCTGATTTGTTGTGGTGCCCTGTTTTGTTAATGTAATGTAAATGTTGTCCTGTCTCGCATGTTACCAGGATCGTTTACAGTGGTGTCCTTTGCCAATTGGGCTGGCATGCCGTCATGTAAGTGAAATAACCTTGAGAACGGTGTAAAACCCCAATCAAACAAACCCATGGGGTTGACAAGCCAACATTAGGCTAGGTAGAGTGTGAATAATTAGTGTGATCCATGGGTATCTCTTGTACGGTAGTGAAGTTTCTCTAGTTAATGAGACCTCTGGCTAAGGGCAGCACGTCCCAAGCATGGTCATGCTGCCTCTAGCACTGGAGGAACATTATTTTTCAACACGGCAAAACACTGCTCATTTTATGGTTGTGTTAGTGTGGCTATTTACTGTTGGAGTACACCGCATATTATATAAATTAAACAACCTTGGGCATAGTGTTAAACACCAATCAATCAATCATCTTTAATTATTGATTAGTTAATGCAATTCATAAATTCCAGACGTTCTTTGGCTCCCTTAAACAGACATCTCTAAGTGTAAAGTCAGCTGCGTTTATCGCAGGTTGGTAAATTCGTCACATTGATGAAACCCCTTCAAGTACCACGTTGAACACCAGTTTAATATATGAAAGCAACTGGTAAGATTGTTGACGACGTGGGAGACAACTTCTTCCTGCTATAGTCTTGTTATCTTCACTGTGCACGCTGTCACTGTCTATGTGACCCATGCTTTGGACAACAGAGAGATACGGCATCCTCCAGGTTGATTATCAGCCTATCTAGCCTCTCTGAGTTTGGATCGTTTGAGTCAATACATGAAAGTTTTAATTATCTTAATTTTTTGTCTACTCGCCTAAGTATGAAGTGTACAGGTTATACAAGGGGGCGGGTTATTTGTGTAAAAAACGTTAGGTAAATGTGTTGGAACTTCTAGCTGAGGGTATAGGGCCATGTTTTGATTATGTTTTTGCTCGCACTTCTTAGCGTTGGAGGAATATTATATGTTGAACATAGTGCAGTAATTCGCACATAATGGTTATACAGTATCATGTTGCTGTTGAGATACACTGCCTTCCTATCAGTGATATACTTGAGATGCCCTTGAGGCAAGGCGTTAAAATCAACCAATCAATCATTTGGTCACAATATTAAGGTCACATACCCAAAATCCTCAACAAATTTGCCGTAAGGTCATAAGTTTGAAGTTATTTATTGAGATAATAAATGAGACTTTGGAACTGAAATTTTAAGTAGTTTTTAGTCTGAACTTCATAATTTAAGATTGTGTTTCTGCACAGCCTTTGCGTAGCATGCAGTTTATTATGTGGTAAAGGGGGTACATTTCTGGATGATTTAGGCTACACTTTCTTATGGAGAAGTTTCGCAATACGCTTTCATATAACTGCACAAAGTTTCATGAAAGTGTGACAAGAAATATGACTCAATACTGTAAACTGTTTTGCCTAAATTAGTATAAGTGATTATGTTGTAAGATCAATTTGAAAAACCTCACAAGATTTCTCGTTATTTCGTTGTCATCACTAAGCTCGGCTGTGCTAAGTGTATGAATATGACTAAAAAGCTTACATTTTGTTTGGCGGAAGCCTGTTTACCGCCGTGTGCACAATAAACACAGAAGCAACCAGCGAAAATCATCTGGCTTGGCATGCAAAAAGTTTAGTTTAGGAGCGAATTATGTTCTGAACGTAAAACAAATTGAAACTATGAAATCTGCCTACATTTAAAGTTTTACCCACAGCCTGTGAAAAAGTTCTAGCCAAAATGGAGATTATTGTATCACATCCGAGATAATGTGCACAGTAGGCCTACATTCGAGGACTTCTGAGTTGTTGTAAGATATAAGTGTTATATTTCCCATTGGAAAACACATAAAGCCTTTGAAACAGCTTATCATCAGACATAGGTAGCTGCTTTTAAACCTCTAAATCAGAGGTTATAGAAGTCCAGTTATTGCAAATCTGTGATTGATAACTGATATAGATACTGATAACTATGTAAGACAAAACTTTTGTTTGGAAAGAATTACTTGTATCCCAGAAAACATGTGAGTTTACAGACATAGATAGCTGTGATTATCACATCTCAGTTCTAAAAGTGAACTGTAGTTTTTGAAATTTCCTACATGTATTTAAAGGGACCTTCTGTACCTGTTTTGCTGCAATTTTTCATATTGAATAATCAGGACAAGATAAAAAGACTTAAGAAAAAAAAAGATAGTTAAAATTCAGAAGTCTGATTGGCTTTGTTAACCTACTGGAGTGGTACTCTTTCAAAACTTGTAAGTTTTAATTTTGTCGAAGTTCGAGTGGTTATAAATAAATCTGTAGTAACGAAATAATAAATAAAAAGAAATTTCATCTTGAAATTATTCACAGATTTAATTAATGGCAATTACTTTCAAATTGTACACCTTGTGACAAAACAATATAATCTAAACAAAAATTGCTGTTGTTGCCTTCTTAACAGATTTTGTATCTTAAAGTCACATACGCACCCAAATATTCTGTAGTTTTGGTTTTCACAGAAACACATGAATTTTATATTTTTTTAACAAAAAGTAAAAGTAGGAGGTATTCCGATAATTCTACCTCTAGATTTGAAGGTATGGTAGTTTAACAGCTACAAAAGACCTGAAAATTCTGTCAGAAATTTTAATTATAAATGTGTCAATCTGTTGTCACATCTCGGACACACTTTGATGTACCAACGTCACTCTGAGTCAACCGTGTTAGCCACACCCCTTACAAGGTTGTTGGCTCGTTACAAACAAGAGTCATTCACTGCAGCTTGATCAAAGTCTATGTGAGCAAATATGGCCAGTACTCTTTCCTGTTAAATTCAAACAACTGCTAGATTTCTCCTGGTCAGTACAAGCTTTGTACCCAATGAATACTTTTTATTTTAACGTGACTGTTTTAATGTTTGAACAAACATCAAATCTTGTAAAAATCAAGGCAAACGACTTAGTTGAAAAATCCAAATTTTGGGTGGGTATGTGACTTTAAGGTCAAACTTATTTATTGATAATTGCTGTATCTGGACATGTATTCAGATCCATTAAACAAAACAGGAAACACAAATATATGAAATACAAATTAATTCTTTGTTTTATTGTTTGACATTTATCCTTCAAGTTAGGCAATTTGTACTTTATATCTGACACTAAATTCTTGGCCTATGATTTGATAATTCAGTTGTAAGCATAAATTAAACAAACACTTTTAAAACTTTGTTGAGCAGAGTTAGATAACCCCAGCCCATTTAAAAAAAAAAACAATGTACATTTCTCTCCTCGGCCAAGTTTATATCTTTAGGCTTTAACTTATTGAGAATATTTCCTTTAAGAATAATGATAGCATTATTCCATAAGCTACAAATTGAGCTGTAGATTATTCCAAGAAGAGGAAATCAGTAACTGGCTATACTCATGCAGAACCAGTCAGGAGAATATAACGTTAAGGTTTCCATCTGAGTAAATCACCCAAGAAACCATTCTCAGAACATACTGAATAACTTAGAGGAACTAAGAAATCATCTAGGAATCCATTCCCAGGACCCCAAAATAATTTAAGAAACCATACTCAGAACCAAGAACTTAGTTAAGAAAAAAGACAATAGAACCTTGAAAGAACCAATGGGAGTATTCTTAGAAATAAATGATTTAAAGGATTACAAGTCACCAATGAAGTATTCTTAGATATAAATAATATAAAAGTTTCCATCAGACTTGTCAGAGGAAACTACAATTCACCAATGAAACCATTCTTAGATATTAATTTCTGTCAGATAGGAACCTAGCAATCATCAAAGGGGAACCATTCTCAGAAAGAAACAAGTTAAAGATTTCCATCGCCAAAGATGAGATTGAGCGCCATGTGTATATCTCCGCCTGAAGCCTGTAATGCTCGTCTGGCCACGTCTTCATCCTCTATGCCCATGTCTCGTAACTGCTCTAGTTGAGACTGGAAAAACAGAGAATCACAATAGATTAGACAATGCAATAGTAATGGTATTTAACATACAAAAAACATACATGAAAGACTTGTATGGATGAAAACTTCTGTTTATCTTACGTGTGACGTTTCTATGTAGATTCTTACATAATTTTAAAGCCTAATTACCCTGAATTTAACATACATGTTTACAAACTACATGTTTTTTTCAAAGGCTAAGAGCTGTAGAAACATAATCCTGAAAGTTTTTGATGGCTATTTATTTGATTGGTGTTTAACATTATACTCATGGGTATTTCACTTAGATGACCACATTGCGTTGCCAGTGTTTGGTGAAAAAAAAAAAACTATAAAAATCACCCGATGAACTCTGAAGCTACCGGAAACATTTCTTATATACACAAGGTGTAGACCTACATGATGACTAACTAGGTGAAAATGTTTCAATGACTGAGAATAGAACATCTAAATCTAAGTATCACCAAGTCACGGCTATTAATTGACTATACTGTTATATAACCTGCAATTAATTTTACAACAGAATTTAATTCATTTTACCGATAGCAACATAACTAGATTGATTTAAATATAATTCACGGTTGTAATTACAAGAGATAATCTGTTCACAGCTCCGACGGATTAAACTTAATGAAACGTGCAAACTGATTTAGTTAAAAACAGGCCTGTTCAAGCTAAATGAAACACTAATTTGATTTAGTTGAATAAAAGGTAAATTAAGTTAAGTTTGATAGTACTATACAAAGTAGAACAGAGCAGAGGCATCTTTATTCTTCTCTTGTTGGCATTCCTAATTTTTCTCCCAAGTAACTAAAGGATATATTTTTAAGATACATACAAATCATATATTTATATTTGACTATTGCCAGAAGTATCTCTTCTATTTATTTGTAACAACTTCTGATATTTATCGGACAGAGTTAAAAATAAAAAATTATTAAATAAAACAAGGAGATTTACTTCCAGTATTTTGAAACATCCTGAAATCTAATAATTTCTCCTTAGCACACTACACAACATATTTGAGTAACTTTACAAGCTCCGAAATATTTGCATATTTGCATTTGTGTAACTGTCGTAATCTTATTTCCTATAATTAACTTTTGACAGTGAACTCGAAATGACCCTTCACAGTTCACACCAGGAGGGCTTCCTTTACTTTCACTTTAGCTTATAGTGTTGTTAATTGAAAGGATATTAGGAGTTGTGTTATGGTAACCAAGGATACCTGGCTGAGGTCTTATATAACATGTACAGATATTCCCATGGCACTTATGATCTGGTAGAAGTTGGTGTATGTTGTAACCATGGAGAGAAAATCAATAAATATCCATTCTACTTTAATCATACACATGTACAAGCTGGTGTTAAGATATTGCATAGGCTGTGATGCTGTTGTTTTTAATTGAGTATAACACATCTATAATTTGATATGCCATAAAGGGACTTTCAATAGGAGCGTCGATACATTCTTCCCAATCATATTTGAAATAAGAAGCTGGTTTATTCAATCTATTGAGGCCCCTTTGGCTTGTGATGAAAGTCCCATTGTTATTTTCCCAATACATCCAAAAGAGATGTGTTCTTTGATTAAGGCTCTTTCGCTGTAATTAAGTTTAGTTCTCTCATAAGTGGTGGCCAGTCTAATGGATGATGGAAGCCACCCTAAACGACAACAATACACAAGACACCACAGGACATTTACAGGACGAAATACAGGTCACCACAACAAATCAGCTTTCTGATACACCTTATCTCAGAGAGCTCCAGGGCGCAGGAAGCTCCTGCCAACCACCTCCTCCTCAGTACAAGATTGTCCCAAATACAGATTGTACTATATTACATTTTACAGGACGAGACCACAGATTTTTGACCAAATTTCACTTTTTTCCTTGTGTAATTTTAAAAAATATAATCCCATATTGTGTTGGTCCCAAAGCCAGCAAAACGAAGAACGAGCTATTTAGAATATTGGTAGTGGTTCAGAAACACAACATTTGACCATTATAGCAAATGGGAGCTTACACAAAAAAGCTTCATTTGACGTTTACATTTAACTGTTTCGGAACTTATCTCCAAAATATAATTTCCATGTACCTAGCAGCGTATTTCAGTAATATTAAAAAAAGCTAAACTTTAAAAATAAATAATACAATAAAATACGGGTATATATGGAAATAGTGAAATCTGTGAATCTTTATTGCAACAAAGTATTGTAAAAACTTCCAAATAACAGTTCCCTTCAGTTTTGGATAATTTGAAGACATTTGGAAAAACAAAATAAGGACGTTTTGTGAAAATTGGCTTTTCATATTTTTGGCTCGGCCCCTAATGGTGCCTAGCTGAAAACCTGAACTTATGAAGTTAATTAAGCAGAGATGACCAACCCTTTGGTTATTAATAATGTAGATTGTTATAAGATCCAAGGTGAAGATCAGGTCACCATTAATCTAGGAAGGTTGACTCCATTACGTAGTTACCTATTTGTGGGTATCTCTCAACTAAATGAAGGTACATACAAACAATTTGAATAGTTATTTGATAGATGCAAACTAAGCAACTTTTCACTGGTGAGAAAAATCAGTTAGAAATTAAAAAAAATAAAAAAGTGTTTTTGCTTTTTAGTCTGCATTAAATCTCAGGGAAACCTATATAAAAAGCGTTGGCCTCTTAAAACAGAATCTCATGTTAAAAAGATACACTAGAGAATCTCTACCAAGAACAACTTAAAACACAAAATCACCGATTTCTCATATTTTCTTCCCAAAAGAAAAAGCATAAACTAAGCAGGGTATCTTACTGCAATAATTTTAAAGTTTAAAAAAATGTTATGATTATTTCTTCATTTTTTCTGACATTTTATTTAGCTTCTTTTGCTTTTCATATTATAAACACTAATGTCTTGTTATTATTGGCTGTTCTGCTTCTTTACCAAACTAGTAAAAGACAATCCATGCCCACATCAGTAGTATACAGCATTTACCTCTAAATAGTGCTAATAACAACATGAAGACAACATGTGATAAGTGACAAATGGGCATGTAACTATGAATTTAAATGATTTTAGGGTACTGGACAGGTCAACTTGAAGAAGCAAGAAAAACTTTAATGAGTGCATGTTATTGTACTAAACACAGATCATACAGCCATGGTGTGTCTTATTATTATAAAAGGACAGGGTGAACTAAATAGAAGATTAGGTCAACTTTGATGCCGTTTTACCAACAGTGTTTATCAACATGGTAAAGACTAAATAATGACTTTAGTTATCCCCAGTACACATTGAATGGAGAGGTGTCAATTACAGGATTGATCAACTGGAAGATTCAAGGAAATCTTGCTCAGGCACAAACATGGTATATGGACTGTCTTGTTTAACTAATAAAGATAGAGTAAACAGTGCTAACATTATGGTTTAGATAGTGATTACATGTACCTTAAGGTGGATTGCCTACTGATATAATAGGTGAACTCTCAATAACAGGTCAACTGCTCTAAGGCATGTCAATTACAAGAGTATTTAACATGAGGCCTAATTAAGCCTGACATGAAGATGTGAGTACTGATTGCTAAACATCATACGCGATGCTAACTTCAGAAGGAAGAAAATCGTTAATGTTAGCTTAAATTGAAGCACAGCATCAGAAGGGCATAGTAACACATAGAAGTGGCTCAAGATGAAATTGGGTTAAAAACACATTGATCAAGCACACCATAGTTAGTGAACTTATTTTGCATTCAACAAACAAAAGCTTAGTCTACAGTTCAAGCATATGTAGGATTTCAAAAAGGTTGAAAGAGTTTTAGTCTATGTGATTTATTAAATTGATGTTTAATTTTATACTCGAGGGAATTTTACTCATATGGATTACACCACTCTGTGGAAATAGTGGAAAACTGAGAACAAACTTAATAACAACCCACAAATCGATTATCTTAGCCATTGGCAACTTAGCCTATCTGATACATCAATTTAATATTCCACTGTGCTGGGTAAGGAGTCTATTTTATTACTAACCTGTGCTTATATCAGGTAATGACCTAAGGTGTAGAATGGAAACTTTTTTTTTTACATTTTTACATGTACTTTCGTACATTTATAATTTAATAGGTAAAAGTGAATGGTTACATTTAATGTCTGGCAGGAATATGGAAATAAATAAAGACTAGTCAAGTCTAGGTCAAAATATGACATCATACTAAGAACATTAAAAAAAACTTGAAGGTAGATGGAGAATTATAAATATTCCATCTCTATATTTATGAAGTTATCAGACCAGGCCAGGCTATATGCCACTTTAATTCCCCCGGGTAGCATAAGGAAACTGGTTCAAGCTGAGGTTAACGTCTGGCATTACTGTTTGATTGGAGTTTTACGCCGTACTTAAGGATATTTCACTTGTATGACCCCCATGCCAGCCGATTGGGTGAAGGAATTTACTTGACACAAAACAGAACGCCACAACAAATCATCTTTCTGATGCAGTTGGAGCTCAGAGGCACCAGAGCACAGACACTCACACTAAAGACATTTTATTATCGTCATTAAAAAACAGATTTGCCTATGAGTTGAGAATGGAATTTTTGCCTTTAGATCTACTGATGAAAATATAAGTTTTAAGTTAATGGTATAGGCTATGCACCAAACTAACCACTGTGACTGATGATGCTGGTAAACATTCTGATTATGATAGAAAAACTAAGTCAGGTTATTGTCAATTAATTGAATATTACTACATTTATAATAACAAGATTATTAATGTTCGACTCTAGGTAGATGATGAAAATGTTTTTCCTTGCGTTATAATTAGGAAGGTATAGCGTATGCTTTATGCTGACCCACGGGTCATAGCTAGCATTCTGATAATAATTAAAAGACTAGGTCAAACTCAGGTGAACATATCACGTCATATTCAGGCTTTTCATTAAGAGCCGGCAACCGGCGATTTTCGGTTGGCTACTTCAGCCGCAATCGCCGCCTACTTTTATACAGACTCGTTTAAACTAGTCATTAAGACTGACGAATTGTCTGATTTGGCTCTGCACTATAGGCAGAAGATAGAACAATAAAATGATGCACCTCTTGAATTCATAATTTTGTACTTGGTAAGTCCGAAAATTCCCATATCCTGTTGCGGTAGTGAAACTGAAAGTCCGACGGCATTCTCTACGAAAACACGTGAATGCTGCATGGAGCCGAAAGTCAAGGACGTGTCTCTGAGTGCCAGGGGTCAAATGTAAC
>JAVFBZ010185403.1:0-15008 GCA_032466195.1 Katharina tunicata
GGGGGCGAGGGGACATTTACGTGGACTAGCTGTTTTATTAATAGGCCCCTATACGCACACTTCTTAACAATTTATCGCCAAACATAATGTAAACTACCAATATTTTGACCCGTAATCATCTCTTGAAAAATAATGTGTCAAACGAGAATGAATGTGTTGGGTTTTATTTTAAATCGGATTGTTTATTTATTATGTTTGTTTCAATACCTTTAGGAAAAAATCTAAAGTTATTATAATAGTAAGATTACTAAATAGTTATATATGACGTATAATAGTAGTGAAATTAGGTAAGTAACATATGTCTCCTAGTAATAATTCGAGATCGCATCTATAATATCTTCTCTACAATTCTCTACAGGTTTGATATATGAAAAAACATAGATATGGATAAGTATGTGTGGGAGTGGGGAAAGATAATAACATTATCAAATATATTTATAGTTGGTTTGTTCAGGCGTCTTTACGTGATATACATACTAACAATATACAAAAATATTCTGAATATACAATGGAATTTATCCCGCCATAACAAAGCCACTTAAAAGACTAAACAATCTTTAAGTTCGTTTTATGGACATTACAATGATACTAATGATATCTCATAATCGTAAGTCACAAACGATTTGTCGACGTGCTATGTGTTTAAGGTACATACTGGATGTTACGGCATATGACATTTTAAAGACGTATGTCTAGATCACTGATATTTGAGAGTTTTAAGTGAAACTGAACATCAATGGAATTATATGGATATATTTGTTTGTTTGATTTGGGATTTACACCGTGCTTTATTTCACTCATATATGAATGCTTGTCAGCCCAAAAGGTAACTAGTCACAACGGCGCTGGCAAAGGGCAAAGACGCCACAGGACAAAAACAGGACTCAAAACAGGACACAGTCTGGTTATACAAAGGCTCCGGTTGAGTCACACAATTTTTAATATTCTACGCTTAGAAATACATTCCTCAAAAACATACCGTATAGCTGTCATGTTCCTAGTTCCATGAAATGTTTATGATGGTAGAGTCTGGCTTAAAGTTTCAACATTTCTACATGCCTTATTCGTAAATGTCCTTTATTATATTTATATCTTCAACAGTTTAATTCTTTGAACTACATAAGGATTCGAGACAACATTAGTTAAATCACAAACTTGATGCTTATACATAATAAACAAAAAATGTCATACAGCAATTTTACGCATCCAACTGTCGAGGGAAAGCTAAGCACAATTACTAAAAAACAATCAACTGCTATTCCACCTGGTCAATAGTGGCCAAGTCCTTCACATTTTAGTATTTGCTCTTTCCTCCAAGTTTGTTTCTTTTCACTTTTTCAGTACTCGATACTAATTGAAATATACATCTAGTATTAAAAGTATGTCTTCAATTTTCCACTGTTCAAATTGTAATAGAAAATGCCTTCAGTTTTCCACTGTTCAAATTGTAATAGAAAATGCCTTCAGTTTTCCACTGTTCAGGTAATAGAAAATGTCTTCGGTTTTGTCTTAATCTATAATGGACATGTTTTCGGAGCTCCAGTATTTAAACCGTAAAGAAGACATATTCAATGTTACAAATTTCAAATTATTGCGGAAATATCGTTCGTGTTCCAGTATGGAAAGCATAGTAGAAATATGTTTAGTTCTCCAGTATTCAACCGACATGTAACCGCGCACAGGTAATCAATTTATAACATATCTATGTAATTATTGTGTACATTAAAGTTATAACATTTAAAAATAATGAATAAAATATGTTCTTGTGGAATTTAATTTATTAACAACAAAACTAGGAGAATATTAATATGAATGACTTGTAGCTTTAAAAGTTGCTTGAAGCAGCATGGATTTTAGGTGTAGGTATCAGACAGATTTAATGCAATTATTTATACAGGTATATAAATCAGCCAGCAATTCAAAGGATTGTAAAAGACACTGAGTTGAAGTTTTATTTGCTATCAAACGACACAAGTTGTCAGAGTATAACCTTGTATTTTACCAAATTTATAGGTACTCTAGAATTAGAAGATTTGTGGAGTAGATTCTATATTTGTCACACAATGTTGGCTAATCACTACATCACGATCACTTTTATTAATAGACACGTGATCATCATAAATCTGGCCATGGAATTGGGTTCACAGTGGTAAACTAATATACCTGGGCCGAAGTCCAATATGGTTCCAATTTAGACAATGTCCCTGGCGAAGAAAATCCAGCCATTATTTACATAATGCGAAAATTTAAATTTATTTTTGACTAGCTTCTAACATAAAAATTCCTTTCCTTTTTCATGTAGCAAAATTGCTTTAGTTGTTTAGCGAATAGAAGTTAATTGTCATAGAATTTAGAAGTTTCTTCAACTCTCACAAATTCAGTTATAATTTCCGAAATATATTTTATTATTAACAAGGGTTTCTAGGAGGTATACTGATACAAATGTTTCTTAATACTGAAACAGATAAAAGATTAGTCTTAATAATTTAACACTTTTATTTTCAAATAAAGAATGCCTGATGCTATACATTAGATTGTTAAAGGAACTTTACCAGCAAAAGAAAAAAATAACGAGAGATAAAATAATTAATATTGAAATTAAAAGAGTGCACTTTGATTCTGGGATTTACTTTCGATTAGGAGAGAGCCAGCCAGAAAAGGGTGGAAAATAAATGATGTCTTTACAAATCACTGATCTTTCGTGTACTGTTTACGTTCAGTTATTGTTCGGCGTTGGTAAACACAATAATATGTTCACCCATCCCGGTTTCCGTTCATTTCAACTCTGAACTGTTGCGACTCTAATTTCACTTAAATAGGTGAACGTATGCGTTGTACATATAGCAGAATAAATTAAATCGATCTTTAGTTTGAGTTATTAAAAATACACATTATTCATTCGTAGATGTTAAATTATTAATCTGTACAAAATTAGACAAGAAAGACGTTTTCGATGAAAGATTTCTCTTGAATAGCTAAACCATCGCGTAGGCTATATATGGCCACAAAGATCCTGGTCGCGCCGTCGGGTGGTAATTTGAACAAATAGATGGTCTGTAGAGTCCGTTAGTGCCGCGACACCGGCTAACGTCGCAACTTGGACATACACTGTTAATCCGAGATTTAAATGCCTGTTAATGCAATATTAGCGAGGTCGTCTGCAGTTTTGTCGTTTGAGATTGTCGTGTAATGCGGTCAGATATCTACAAAAATCCTCGCTAAGGTAGCACATAGTATAATGACCTGATAGATCACAGAGTTAAATAAGAAGAGAATTTATTATGATAATGCCTATGATTCCTAAGACTCTTTTTACACATGTAGCGGATATGGGTTTACGAACATAGATTTAAACGAATATAATGCCAAACCATGAATTCCTATCCACAATGAGATGCATCTTGAATCATGTTTTCCGTCGGTGTATTGTCCTCGTTTTAGTTTCCCTTAGTGTCTATTTCTTATTTTACTGTTAACGCTATAACTGAAGAACGGGACAACTTTGAATAATTATCCAATAATAAATTTGTCGACATATCGATAATTAATTTATCGATATCGAGAAATGATTTATTTATTCAGTGATATCGATGATTAATTTGTTGATATTGAAAATTCTGGAATTCGGTTCGGTGTTTCTGTACGTATATATGTTAAAAGTTATCATGAACACATTATATGTCATATCGCCCGCTTATGTCTACAGTCATCCCTGCTTATGCCGTAATCATGAATTTTGCGACATTAACAGGGAATTGCGACATTAGCAGGCGACTATAAAAATCGGATTAACCTTCAATGCATCAATTGCGTAGCTGTTGCGACATTAACGACCTCTCCAATCGTCTATAGCATGATGACTTTGAATATCGGTGTATGACAATAAGCGAGAACGGCAATGCCATGAAGGCACGACGTGTTTATCCCTATAGCCGAATCAAAAGGACACCAACAAATGTGAACCGTGCCTGTTTGGCATCAATGATGGAACGCGTTAACTAAAGACTTAACCAAAATATGACAAGACCATTGGATTTCGATTGATCATTTATGTTGTTTGTGACCGGCGAGTCACACCTCTTAGCTATTAATCCTGATTCGGGGAAGCCGATGACACAGATCACAATATATCAGCCCTATCAACGATCTCTTAGTGTGACAAAGTAGAATCCAAGTGGATCAATTCGAGACGATGTCTGACAATGTAACATGCTGGTTGAACCCTCCTCGTGAATGCCGTCAGATCAACGAATACTGGCAATTAATATAATTGGTAATACACTTACATCGCTTCTAACCTTCATTGAAGCCACATTTACGTCACTTGTTACATTCTTTGACAATACTCTTACATCAGATCTAATCTCCATCGATGATACACTTACATAAGATCTTACCTCCATTGACAATACTCTTACGTCAGATCTTACATTTATTGTCCATACACTGAAATCAGATCGAACCTTTATTGAAGTCACAAATACATCAGTTCTAACCTTCTTTGAAGTTTACGTACATCAGTTCTAACCTTCATTGAAGTCACACATACATCAGTACCTGAATGTAAGTCACACGTATATCAGATCTAACCTTAATCGAAGTCACACATACATCAGTTCTAACCTTCATGGCAGTCACACATACATACGTTCTAACCTTCATTTAAGTTACACATACATCAGTTCTATCTTTCATTGAAGTCACACATACATTATAGTTTTAACCTTCATTGAAGTCACACATAAATCAGTTCTAACCCTCATTGAAGTCACACATACATCAGTTCTAACCTTCATTGAAGTCACACATACATCAGTTCTAACCTTCATTAAAGCCACACATACATCAGTTCTAACCCTTATTGAAGTCACACATACATCAGTTCTAACCTTCATTGAAGTCACACAATCATACGTTCTAACCTTCTTTAAGTCACACATACAAACGTTTTAACCTTCATTGAAGTCACACATACATCAGTTTAAACCTTCATTGAAGTCACATATACATCAGTTCTAACCTTCATTGAAGACACACATACATCAGTTCCAACCTTCATTGAAGTCACAAATACATCAGTTCTAACCTTCATTGAAGTCACACATACATCCGTTCCAACCTTCATTGAAGTGACAAATACATCAGTTCTAGCCTTCATTGAAGTCACACATACATCAGTTCCAACCTTCATTGAAGTCACAAATGCATCAGTTCTAACCTTCATTGAAGTCACACATACATCCGTTCTAACTTTTATTGAAGTCACAGATACATCAGTTCTAACGTTCATTGAAGTCACACATACATCAGTTCTTACCTTCATTGACGTTACATCAGGTATAACCTGATTGACAACAAAGTTACCTCCAATCTAACAATTACTGATGATAGACTTTTTGCCGAAGCAGGGATTGCGCGTTTACCCACTGGACTGCTGACTCCCCTTAAATGTACCAGTTTACGTCCAAAAAAGAACAACTGGTTTCCCAGTTTTAATTGTATTTGGTAACAATACATTGATGTTTGGTTAATGAAACAGAGAGTTCATATATATATCACATTTGAAATATCAATTTACAAGTAACTGTCATATTCTTGACATGTTTGTTTAAATTATGTTTAAAACTTTAATATGAGAGCATGTAACTTCATACGTTTAAGGCAGTTTCCCTATGGAAATATTTGTTCCTGTTTAAAGGAGAGTGGTATGTTGGATTGCATGTTAACCCAAAGATACCCTGTGGCGCCAGAAAGCCCAAGAACTCTTTAAGTCCGACAACCCTGGTTAAAAGTGCCTTATCTAACCCTGAACAAAATGAATGGGAATTTCCAGACAATCGTTTTCTAGCAAAACCATGTTTGGCGCGACAAAAATGTTCATTTGGCCGAGTTAGATGCCCTAGCCTATGGAGAGATTTAACAAAAATTGGCCAAAACCCCAGGGAAGCTGTCTTGGAAATCAAAACAGAATCAATGATAACCGAAGGAAACGTTTACCATAAGCTTCATTTAGCAGAGGATACTATCATGACCTGTGGAACTAACTTCTGAAGCATTGGACATGGTTAGAAAACCTACAAAATATCAATGGGAAAAAACCCATTAATTTTCTGGTAACCTATAGCTTAGCACGGTCTATGTAAGATCAATACGCTACCAGACTTGAACACTGTGGAAGGACAAGTTAAAGCTCCACATCGGTTTCATTTCAAAATTGCTTTATCATCGTAAATTAAGTATCTATCAGAAGTTTGCAACGTATATTAAAGTATATTAACTGTATCATGAGAAAGATTTATTGCTTAAATCGACTCTTCCGATGTTCGGTTTGAGTTTACTCTGTAAATATTTTGTTGAATTTCATCTGGCAGATGAATACCGAATGACCATGTTAGTTAACAGAAGAAACGAGGTTGCCTTTAGGTTTGGTTTGAATTTAAATGCCCACGGTTCCAGTGATCATTGGGATAGTATGCAGGGTAGCTTCTTTATCCACGGGACAATCTGATGTTATATCTAACTAAGATAATAAATTACACTTATGACATCATGATGTTTAATGACATTCCGAATGATCAGACTCCAAAACAATACCCAGTCTTAATAAACCCAATCAAATATGAATTTCATTTCACAGACATATCAATTATCGATTTTACTCGGTCTATCCTTTTTTTGACCCGTTTGATTAATTTCCGTTCTGCCTTGCTGGGACGTGCCTCAAATCTAGTCTAGTAATCTGCTTCACTGTTTATTGATTATTTGTCAAAACTTTCTTCTGTATACAATCCGTAATTGATAAAACAATTTGATGGCGTTTAGGAAATAATTTAAAAAATACACTGTTTTGAGTGCTGCATCTGTTCGAATGGTACTTGTTAAATAAAGAAAGAGTGGGTCCTGTTATTTTTTATGTTGGCGAATACAGAAAGCGCCTTGGTGTAAAACAGACCAATTTGAAGTGAAGTAAACAAGTTTATCCATAAATATCTGTAGACTATATTTGAAATTTAAAACATTTTAGCCAATTCAGATATTTTAATAAAAATATTTGAATAAGAAACAAATTATTTGTTGCCGTATAAAAAATTGTGTTCATATAATATATATTTTTAAAATGTTTATGCTGAAAAAAAAAAAACATTACGTAGATAGCAATAATAATAAAAGAAATAGTTATTTTTTTACTGCGCCATTCATTTACAACAGACCTGGTTGTTTGGCAGTTGCAGAGATCTGTATCGTTCTTCGTCTACTGCGTAATCCATACATATTCCATACATATATAACGACACAGAATAGTACTGAACAAAAATGTGTCTTTTTTAGTTTTGGCACTTATTGGTTTTAACTTGTCCAATTTAGTGATTCAGAATTCTGTTTGGTATATTGAACTTTTCAGAGATATTTTATGTATCAAAAATGCGCACCTCGTACATTTGTAACATGTAAAAGTTAATTTTATTTGTCAACGAGGGGAGCAAGATGGCGGCCAAATTCGAAACTCTCCCTGAATCACTCGACTTTTGTTTTAAAATTACTGCCGCATTGCGAGTTTTTCACAATATTTTGATAAAATCTACACAAAGAATTGGAGAAAATGTGTAGTAATTATCGAATAAGACGGTAAGTTTCAAATTTGTGCTCCGCATTGCCCTGTACGATGTGGGAATTACAATGTTTTAGCATGGCACAGTTCTGTAGCTAGTTGTTTGGTAGTTGCCCAATCATTAACCGGGTGATATATGAATGTATCTAATTTGCAAATAAACCGCTAAGCGGGAAATAGCTTCAGGTTGGGTTTCTCGTTGACTACTTCAGTTGCTTTTGTATCATCCAAAAACACACGATGGTGCAGGCAATGGAGATTACGTATTCCAATGGGCCCACCAATGAACAAGCGCAACTTACACATCTCGGGGAAATAAAGGGATGTAATTTAATTGTCTATGCGTGGAATAATTAACAGAAATTTGCAACAATGTTATTGGCATGCATTTCTCTCTCATATATGAAAGCATTTCTACTCTTCATAAATTCACGGCCGCATTATTTATTGATGAAATATTCAACAGAATGGAATTAAGTGCTATCAAGCCGCGCCAAGCATTACCTATAATTAGAAAATGTCCCCTTGTCAACGTGTTATAATACATAATAAAATAGAATTTGTTTCAATGTATCGCTCTGGACTTCTTTAAGTGTCTAGATCGGCGAGAAAATTGGATTTTTCTGCGACTTTTTTCTTAGTTAGTGTTTAAACAGACGCTTTTCTAATTTTCTCATTTGACGATAAACATGTTACCATGCAATGTTTTCTAGCATGTCATCTTGAGAGAAATATTTAGAAAAAACATCTTTGGATGTCTTTATTAAAGTGTTGATGAACAGAGACGTGTAAATTTGATTACATGATATCTGATCGAAGCTAATGCATGGTTTAGTAAAGTGGAATGATAAAACGCGAGTAACACGCACGTTTCTGGCAACACACAAGCAATTCTACTTTAAGACAGACAATCGCTAACATAAACATAGATACTGTAAAATAACGTTAAATTTTACAAATTGTTTCGTTGATTATTACAACAAATGAACAATAACCTTATTTCTTTGACAACTTTATACACGCCAGAAGAATCAGTAAAAACACAACGCACAAACACCCCATGTTCTTCTCAATATTTAAGTGGCTATTGACGTCAGCAAATAAACAAATAATAGTGTTTTTGTATTTTCGAGAAACAAAAACATATATTTAAATTGTATTTTTATAATTTGCAAAACAGCTGAACGACATTTTTACTTACATGCAAACTCTTATGCAAGTAACTGTATATTCGAGTTAAATACGTGAAAACAAACTGCACTAATAAGAACAGTATCAGAAATCGAATGCTATGTTTAATAAGTAATAAAGTAATATTTTGATGTATGTTGTTAGTTTTATTTCGTAGACGAACGATTTACTTCCTAATTAAGTTAGTGGTTGTCGTATACATGTTTAGATCTCGTTAATACTGAACAGTAACAAAAACTGTCAACTTGTACATATCTGAGAGTACAATCCATTATAGACACAACCTATGACATATTGGGGTCACAAGAATTGGACCATAAATCAGCTCACTAACCACAAGTGACCATCAGTCTGTCCTGACTAGGCCCCGCCCATTTTGACCCTAACTGACCGTGTTGATGCAATCAAAACAGGTGAGAAATGTAGTGGTCAGTCTGACAGGTCGAAAGCACCCAGCAGGACACATCCTGTGACCATCGGTCATAGAAACAGACACGATCCTTCAACCACCGCTAACCAGCCGACCTGTCGACCTGTCAACCCACTGACAGTTCACATGTCCACCCTCGCCATTACTGCCACTAATCATTACAGATGGACATGTCGTTTATATTGTGCTATCTCTACCGCTTTAGTTACAATACGCTACAAGCTCAGTTAGTATTTACCAGTTACCAGGTGACTTTTAATCTACATCGTATACTCGGCAAGTATTACTAGCTTTAGTGCAAATATTGTTTATAATTAACTTAAATGATTATGTTTATTCTTTAGTTTGACTTAGCATTTGGACATATATTGCAACCTACTCCACTGTAGGTAGCACTATATATATTTTTGTATAAATGTAGAGAAAGAAAATTTTGCTTGCCTCCATTGGGATTCGAACTTGGGTTAATATTTATGTACTATAAATAGGGTAGGCCTACCACTTTAGTAGGCTATAAACTTTACAAAGTAACAAGTTAGCTCCAAAGGATTTTACGTAATATCTGTAACTTTCTATGTAATCCAGTTCAATTTCAATGTTAAGATCAGTTTATGAAATATGTAGGCCACTTTTTGTTAAAGCCGTAACAATTTGTAGTAAGGTTTATTATGGGTGTGGTTTTCCAGTAAAAGCCCGATCTTTAATACAAGATGGCGGGCACATCTTTGTTTTTGTTTTCTCTAATTTTTAGCATTATTTTATTTACAGTCTATTTTCAGACTATCACATAAATAAATTGGTGTATATTTTATACCATGTGTTGAACATAAGTGATGCTATTATTTAAACGAACCAAAATGTATAAAATTCCGCCAAGTTTCAACTAAACAATGATCAGCTGATTATAGGCTACACAGTTTTACTTTAAGTCTTTGGTCGATCTAAACTGTGTATTGGTAATCATTTGAAAACAGTTCTGCACATAAGAGGTACCAACACTCATCACAATACTCCTCTCAATACAACTGAACTGAGGATAAATTACCCATATTGGCCAACAATATTTAAACTGATCTTTTAAATATGATTTTTTATAACCAATGAGTGTTGGGCATAAATACATATATTGACAATAGTATATATCAATCACACCGTTCATGTATTGGAATTTATTAAATAATTCACCATTTTTAAACAATCAGACAATATATGTACTGAATGTAGGAAACCCATATCAACCCCCACAGTCGACCTTTATACGTATTTTATAGCATGGAAGCAAACTATTTTCCCAGTTAATATCAGTTGAATACAGAAAGTGTGTAAATGTGCAAACTGTATAACTTTTGCAGACATTTCAAATCGTTCACATCGAGCATAATTGAAACACAAAAAACAAAACATGAAGAGGTTTCCAATTTGTACAGTTATTAAAATAAATGCAACCATCTGGCCAATATTAAAAATCGTATAATCCATTATTATTATTATTATTATTATTATTATTATTATTAAAGCAAGAGGCATGATTAACTTACAAGATCTGTTTTCAGACATTTTAAAGACAGGTAATACCGAGTTAAATTGTGTGTTTGCATACATGTATTTGAAAATTGCAAAATATATATAAACACTTAAAAAAACCGTTTGAGTTTATCTTGTTATGTATGTACAGTACGACGTTTAAACTAAAGACTGCTTAATAGTTATGTGAAAGTACAAATACATTTGCATATATATAGTTTACGTTTAGTTTATAAAACGAGCCAAACTTGCATAGAAATAACTTTTGTCAAATTGTGTACATATCGAGTTGTTTTTTATTTTAAATAGAGAAAATGAGTGCATTTAATAGAATATATATATTTATTCGTTCTGCCGTGAGCCTCTGTAGCTCTGTCGGGGCGCAGGCCCTGCTGGCCAGAGACCCGAGTTCGAATCGCGGTGGGGTAAGCAAATTTTCTTTCTCTACATTTGTAAATATATATTAATATATTTATAGTTGCAACCAGATAAGGATCTTTTTAATATTCCAAATCAGAATGAAATTAAGTTGTAGTGCTCCGAGACTTTGCTATAACGGAGATAACGCTATACATGTTTTAAATTTTCTTTTGCCACACGTTTTAAATAAATCAAATATAGGTACAAATATTCTGTTATTACATTTAAGTTCGATTAAACAGTCATAATTTTACTTATCGATTTCAATATTTACATTTAATTAGATGCGATAAATATATTTAACCGTAATCATTAAATTCGTAGTGTCATGCGAGCTTCTTCTGTTCATGTATCATTTTTCTTAAATTAAAAAATCCTATGCAAAATGCATTTTACTATCTTTACACTAAGTCTAAGTATTCATATACAGGATCAACTGTAAGCTCTCCTACTATATATATATATATTTACCAAATGTCACTAGTTTTTTTTTTCTTTCTTTATTTTTTAGACTAAATAGTTCTAAGGATACAGATATAGCTATGACGGAGTTCGTTCTAGAGCACTTTTGAAACCCGGTTCAAATGTTTACTAAAACGCTTAGAATTCGTAGGAATAAAACATTAGTTAGCATCAGATTTAAACAACAATATTTCAACGAGGCTGGCACCATTTTGACAGAATAAAGATGAACGGTTCGTGTGTATTTACGACCCTTCTGACTGTAATGTACTGTACTTACTTTATATAGAGGGCAGTAGTCTTGCGAGCGCCTGGTTACGCGGAAGATCTACGGGCTGTGTGATTTACGCTGTTCAGGCTGAGAGACCGTGGCCCTGGAACTCACAGAGCCGAGCAAGCCGGCCCTAACCTTCAGCATACGTTAGATTTCCACAATAACAACCTCAACAGAGCAACACCAATTCGATTAGACGATGCCACGACCAAGAAACTGCGGCAGGTGACAAAATGAATACAGCGTGTTGTCTAGTACTGCTTACACTCCCTTGTTAGGGTTGATTCAGATGAACTATCACCTCTCTCTTTACCGCTATTTATGTTACCTATATTAACTCCGAGTTCTCCTTGGCAGCCGAGCTATGTCTTCCCTAGATCGTGTAGTATAGGTTGATAAATCTAGTTCACCGCACACTGTGGAATGCTTCCCCCTTCTCAAGAATGGAAAACTACGATAAAGATAACAATATCTGGACAATCATTAATTCACTTAGTTATACTCAGATAACTGAAGATAATTTCGGCGGTTGGGAAAAGTATAAGAGTTTCAGTCGACTTCCAGAGTCACATTACACAGAGTTTACTCCTGAAGCGTTATTTGTTCTGTCTTCAAAACAGACAATTCTCCCGTCACCAAAACTAACGGTAGTTAAAAAAAAACCCTTAGTCCATGCGATCTGTTGGTGGAGAGAGACTTAAAAAAACACACAATCTCAAAAGGGCTCCCAAGTCTTCTCGCTGGGGCTAAAGTGTCGTCTGTTAAAACACTTTACATTTTTCAAAGTCCACTAGATCGAATGACCAACCAAATGATCCGGAAGATCTTTATACTGTGTTAGAGGGCCCGGGACGGATATGACTTATCATCCAAAGGGGAAATTCAATCTTCTTTAAGCTCCTGGACTCTGGCAATGTTCCCTAACTCGTCTGAAGCCTCCAAAATGGGTTATAAACTCATGGCTTATGTCACTTTTCTATTTCCAACTTGATTTGTCACTCACCACACTAGCTCCAGTTTGCGGTGGAAACATTTGAGTAACTCTTTTCAGAATTGTTATAAAGATGGACTGGGAAAAAACAGAGTCCAAAGATAATTGAGCGGGATTATTGAATGCTCCTTTGTAATTATTCTGTAAGGCCAATATTTAAAACCAAAAAGACCCTGGGTTTAACGTAAGCCACATGACGCCCTCTTATTTATCTAAATGTGCATTGCTTTAAAACCATCAAGTAAGTAACGTTACAGACAGTATACATGTTAACTTGCTCAGCTATTGAAAATTAATAGTGTAAAAGTAATCCAGCAAAACTCGAAGCTAGACGAAGAAATGAAATTCAGATTTGTTGTTGATATTTTGAATGCTTTATTAAATAGCTTTTGGCAAAAGACAGCGGTTGTTTATATACCTGAATATAAGTAATGTTTGAGGGTTAGTGGAGCGATTCAAAGAAGCTTCGTCTGAACGTGTAAGAAGAAGAGGTCTTTCGAAAACAATCGTTACACAGTTGACTGATCAGGGCGAGACGCCGTTCGTCTAGCTTTGCCTCCATACTCTCATTTGCCCTTTGGGGTAATATACGTACACGAATCACCTTACCCCTTCCACTGTAACTGCTAGTGATTCTTCGCGCAGATTAAGCACATTTGCTCAATTTTTTATCTCATTATCTTTTATAATAATTCATTTCACGAGCGAGGGAGCTTGACTTCGAGTCTTGTGGGTTTATAACAGGTAAACTATCCTACCGTCTCGGTTGAGCTATGGTTCTGTAACAAAGCCAAAAATGGACCTTTTACATCGACACCAATTTATTGACAGTTTTTGGACTATAAAGTCCATTGACCTTAAAGGGCGAATCTTTTGAAATGGCAATAAGACCTACAATTTATCCATGTAATGTTTCTTATACTAATCTGATGAAAAGGTTAACTCACATATAACCGTTGACTGAGAACCACCAAACTCATTTTTACTGGCCAATATACCGCGGCAAAGTCGTGATAGTACGATTTTAAAATTACTGAAGAAATTTTACCAAAAAACGAAACAGAACATTTGGGGAATTTTATAATTACAAAACTGTATTTCGATTAATATAATAGATACAAAGATGCAAATTGTCTGAACTAGATATCCGTTTCTTCGCAAACAAAAATACAACGAATGATTGACAGAAGGTATGAATTGATGGAGGATTGGATATATAACTGTCAGTGTTACTATAATGACATATTACAAGTTGATATCCATATACCATCAACATGATACTCTCAATGTAAACACCAGTCTAAAATCAGTCACATTGATGTTAGCCAATCAGATAATAGGTAACTTAACACTTCCAGCTGAAATAAGCCAATCGTCAATAATCTTCCATCCGCCATTCTCACCGTTATCTTCGTTTGCCAGTATCTGAGAAGTATCAATCCCTCACAATGCAGATTAATTAAAATTTCTATACTTTCATCGGGCATTGAACCTAAAACCTTTGACTTGCCCATTTAACAAATGATTGTCAGCACAAAACGAACATATATGTTTTGGAAGCCGATAAACATATTGACTTAAAATAAATACAAAAATTAAGAGACACTGGAACGAAAATGTACCTGGTTATTGTTATTAAAATCGTCCACTAGGTGCTGATCCCAAAATGTACCTCGTTATTGTTGTTTAAGTCCTCGATTAGGTGCTGATCACAAATGTACCTGTCTACTGTTGTGTAAGTCTTCGATTAGGTGCTGATCACAATTGTACCAGTCTACTGTTGCTTAAGTCCTCGATTAGGTGCTGATGCCAAAATGTACCTCGTTATTGTTGTTTGAGTCCTCGATTAGTTGCTGATCCCAAAATGTACCTCGTTGTTGTTGGTTAAGTCCTCGATTAGGTGCTGATCACAAATGTACCTGTCTACTGTTGTTTTAGTCTTCGATTAGGTGCTGATCACAAATGTACCTGTCTACTGTTGTTTAAGTCTTCAATTAGGTGCTGATCACAAATGTACCTGTCTACTGTTGTTTAAGTCTTCGATTAGGTGCTGATCACAAATGTACCTGTCTACTGTTGTTTAAGTCTTCGATTAGGTGCTGATCAC
>JAVFBZ010185414.1:0-15008 GCA_032466195.1 Katharina tunicata
TTCTTATACAGTGTAGGTTCTGAAAGACTATTAGCCCTTAGCTTGGGACTGAACCTAGTACTAAGCTGGAAATGTCTTTTTAATATAGGGTCTTTGAAACTTTGGCTAAACACAATCAATAATTCCATACTGTAAAATAAAATTCATTTTGCTTGTGATTTAATCCATTTCTGTCTTTCATTTTCAGCTGCAGATCATACGGACACGAATAATGGATTCAGCATCGTAGCACATGTTGTCTTGTTTTCTACATTTCATAAAAGCTTTCCAAAAGATAATTCTCAAATCATATGCAACACAGGCATATCATTGAAGTCTTGTTATTTTATGAAAACGGTGTTAAAGTGTACTGAAAATAAAACTTGAGTAATATATTAAATCACTTTCCTGATGTTAATGTTAGTTCTACCAGCAATTATTGTATGTTACTTGCCATATCTGTGGCAATAGGAATATCACTTTTCTACTAACATGTACAACTTTAATAATTATAAAGTATAAATGTATAATTCAGTGTTTTTGGAAGTTTTGCAGTAGAAGTAATAATATATCAGGACGATATAGATTATATGGAATTATATGCTACACATACAGGAAACACTGTATAGATGTGTGTATATCTATACTTGTCTCTGAGAATTTATCTAGAAGTTACATTAGATGATTTATTGGTTTAAATTAGTCGATATCCCTGTGCCAGTGCGATTACTTGTGACAAGAAATATATATAATGGTATATTATTATTATACATTTTAAGAAATATATATACTCACCACTGTGCATGGTCTAGCAGTAATATCATCTTCATGCCCTCATGAAGACAGGTGCTACATTTTAGATGACTAAAAAACAGAAAGACAAAAAAAAATAAACGTCATAACAAGGAAATAATAATTCTTTTATAATCAGACGTGTGATATTTATTTTTTTGGATTTTATTGGATTTTGCCATCAGATGGTATGGCAAAGTACAAAATGATAAATATCAGCCGTCTGGATTATTTTTAAAAGAACTATGAAATAACAAATCCTCTGAATGGAATGTTAAGTAATTGTCAAGCAAAGCAAATGTACATTATTTAGAGCTGTTACAACATTTTGTAGATTTATTATTGTAAAACTTAAAGAACGATTTATTTGAAAACTGAAAAATGTACATAAGTTTCAGCTTTATTTCAAGCAGTGTGTGTTAAGAAAACTGTAGATCTACAATTGAACCTGTGAAATATTAATTAACATTGTTTCTACGTGTAGCTAGAGATTTACATCCCTCCTCATCACTTTACATTTAAACTGTATGGCTATGGTGAGTTTTCAAAATAATTTATTCACTGCATTTTCTGTTTCATTATAGAGCAAGGTAACTAACTAATCCCAAAAAGGAAGTAAAATGCTTTGTGACTCAATTTATTTTGGTTATTTGTTGCAATGCATTTCTGGTATCTATGAATATCTGTTATCTGGGTCAGATGTATTTTGTGTAAATACATAGTTTTTCTATTCTGTAGATATTAGGAATGTAGAGGTTATTTAATGTGTTTGTAAATATGTAATGATTTGTTAAAATTCCCGATCAAACATATGACATTCTTTATGCGGATTAAAGCCAATATTATAAATTTTTAGTGTTTTGTATATCTGTAAATGAATAATGATTTTGTAATTTAAATAAAAATAGAATTGGTAAGCCAAATCACAGACTGTAGCATTTGATATGGAAGTGGCAGTAAAACTGATAACTGTTTGTTATGAAGCATCGTAATTAATTTTTGGGCAACATAAATTTGATTATTTACCGACAGAACATAAGAATGTAATTTCAAATATATTTATCTGGAAAATGACATGATGTAGTGTTTTAATAAGTGGTTATCCCTGTGCCAGTGTGATGACTCTTTACAAAAATATACTCAATACATATAATATACTGGCGGGTATTATACATGTATGTGTAACCCAAGAGAACTCCACCCACTCAGCATGTTGCAGGAAATACTTTACCTGATGTCTAATCGTGCCTTCATTGCCCTCCCGTAAATTGAAATTGGGAAATATGCCCTTTAAGGGGATTTCAGTTCTTGACATGGTAGAAATAGATGTATGAAATCAACTTCTGGGGTAATGGCTATTTTATAATTAGTCCCTACTGGTATGTTAACAGGTGTACTGCAATCCTGTGTTTATAGTTATATATGGATAACGATACAGAACTCTGCATCTATCCTGTGTAGTGACTTCTGACTGACCCTCAGACAAGGTCACCCAGCAGTTTCACCCCAAATATGAATGTTTATCTGTATTTATTTGATTTATCTATTTACAGTCACGTGTTAATCAGCTGTCAGCAATAAAACATTAATATAATAAAATACGTGTTATTTGTTGTAATTAATTTGACTGAAACACGTTTAAATTCAAACAAGGACTTATATTCTATACAAGTCCTTTATTTAAATTACCGTATTGCATGTTTCGATTGTGCGTACAGACCAGTGTTATTTGGTTTGTCGGCAATCGACGCAGCAATATGTAATATCCTATGCTACGTACCATATACTAGATATGATATGACATTTGAATGCCTGTGGAACGACTATTTTATTTTGTAATCATCATAATTAGACACAGGTTTGTACCTGCTTAAAAACTCAGAATTTTAAATACCCAAATACATTTTAAGCTATTACCGGTAGCTAAAAGCGCTGTTGCCCTATAGTGAATGAAGGGCTAGTGGCTCTTAAGTGACAGAAGTGTTTCTCCTGCGATATTTAATCATTTCTTTATATTTATTGAACGGAAGATCATGTTACTTGATATTTTTTGACATAGAAGATAAGCCAAGAACGCCCAGTGTCAACGTTGTTTAATTATTTTCACTTTTTGATATTTAGATTAGGCACTATGGCGAAAAGCAAACAGTGGCATTATTTGGACTATCGTGGGAGTGGATCATTCATATTCCCCACGAGTCTCAATGCGTCTTACAAATTGTGGATTATTTCCCACTTTACCAGACCTGCCCTTCTTGAGGTACGAATTGACATGAAACCATCATACTAAAGTAATAATTGTTCACAGCAGACACGACAGAAGAAAATGACTACAGGAGGCCCTATCTTATATGCAATATGTAGTCTTCGGTATACCTCTCTTATTTTTATTAAATTATTTCTGTTTTTTAAAGGTCTAGTGTAATAAATGTCAAAAGTTGAAAAATGCAAGTAGGAGGGATACATCGATCTATATGTTGCAATGGTATTTGTAAAACAGATCGACTCGATAAAAAAAAAAAAAACACTTCGAACCTTTGAGCGCTACAAGAAATTCAATACGACCTGTATGTAGGTCTTTTTTTTTTGGCTTAAATTTGAAATTCTTTAATATTTGATTGTGTTTTTAAGTTTATAGGCTACTGTGAATACATGTTTTCGTTCTATTATAAAATTATTGAATAGGTTTGTTTTTCGACGAATAAGAATTGAAATGTTGGTACAGTGTATCATGGTGTACAGGGACAGTCACTCTCATTGACAAAAAAATAGTCGTGCCAGTCACCGAATGTGTGCCAGTCATTAAGAGTTACCGTCCCTGGCTGTCACTCTTCTGATCACATGACCCAAACAAAAGCACATGATATTTTGCTCAAAAAATAAATCGCCAATTATTGCTCGTCGGCTGAATTGGTCACAATGAATTCTCTTGGTTTGACGTTGGTTTTGAGCTCTTTGTTAGCTTTGATTTCGGCACAATGTGATTTGCCTCCAAGCCAGTGGTGCTCTTCGAGAAAGGCAGCGCAGCTTTGTCAGGTAAAATTCAAGTTCTCACATTCAGTTTTGACACTTTCGTCACGGTACACCAGTTGACACGTTCATGCTCCGCTGATGATTGTTTTCCTTCCGAATCAGTTTTGATGTATACACATAGTTTTGTTTTAAATCAGCAGTTTTTGCCAAATTGTCATGTAAAAATTATGTCACTTTTTAAATATGCCATATCATTCTCTTGCTGCTTTAAATGCACCGGTATAAATGTACGACATTAGTCAAGTCAGGCAGATTATAGAATTGGTCCATCTTCTTTCCCCCAAAAATTATCCACGAGCACTTCACAAAACCTAACCCTAAGGTCTTAACAATACAGAATAAACCCAGCCGGCCATGAACCTCAACTTAGCTTATGAACCCAAACCTATAAACCTACTGTTCAATTGCTATGTTAAGGCGACGAAACAATTTTACAATTAGACCGAGT
Organism: Katharina tunicata; assembly: GCA_032466195.1. Taxonomy (NCBI): domain Eukaryota; kingdom Metazoa; phylum Mollusca; class Polyplacophora; order Chitonida; family Mopaliidae; genus Katharina; species Katharina tunicata. Next base: position 4,253 of record JAVFBZ010185414.1, read on the forward strand.
GATATTTTGTTTGAATTAAGTAGCTAAAAATCGAAATTTTTTTTATAATTATTAACTTAACCATATTACATTTTATCTCTGTTCCACATAGGGTTTTTCCGTTGTTCTTTTCCTTTCTTTTATGTCTTTCTCTTTAATTATCTATATGTACTAATCTAGCTCTTCTTGCGAATGTTTGAATGTTAACATGCCCCACATGGCCATACATGCCATTCTGATATCTTTAGGTTAGAATGATCAAGTAATGTTCAACTTTAACACATATTCCTGTTCTTAACTATCGCCAGACCCAATTAAGGTGACTTGTGTTTATGTTATTGTTGTAGGTAGAGAAGCAATGTGAATTGTCTGGTTTCCTCTCAGACAATGCACCAAGTTATCCGGTCAACTTTACACTCTATTACGAATCACTCTGTCCCGATTGTCAGCGATTCTTCAGAACTCAACTCTTCAATGCTTATCAGAAGATTGGGCAAATCATGAACATCACCATTGTGCCTTACGGAAATGCTTACGTGAGTACACCTTGTCGAGGATAAAGGATTTATTTTATTTTATTAGTTTTGTTCTCTTTTCATAAATTAAGATTAAAAATGCACTTGCAGGGTCAAACCAACCTACCAACCTTAGATCAAATTCAAAGTGACATGGAAATTGTTGATTATTTTGATGTTAATTAAGAGTATCTAGTTGGATCAGAATTCACCTATTTTCTGCACAGAATCATTCAACCAAACAAAAGCTCTATAAAATTTCTTACCAGGTACCTGATATATTTATCGTTCTTTTGAAAGGGTATTGAGAATTGATGCCTTCTATGTTGCGGCTTCGCTAAGGGTGGTTTAATTCACCCATTGGGCTGGCACACATTTAATACGGCGTAAAACCCCAATCAATCCACTCTTGTTTGCCACAGCAACTTTTCCCTAAAACAGACTAGGTGACGGAAGGGAGTCTCAAATGCCCAGGTGCTCACTGAGCTACCTGTAATGGCATCAGGAAGCCAACGTTTTGAAGCCTCCTGTTTTGTGTCCTGTATAATTTTTGTTTGGGACCAGTGAAGTCAAGAGTGGTTTCCTTCAACAGTTACTCATGGCGCTAAAAATTCAGTCAATCAATCCTTGAAAGAGCAAACCTAAGGGAACACTAGCTCATAGACCCCTTAACCACATTGCCAGTTGGAGGAACGTTGGACGAGCCATGACCAAACTAACCTTAACTGATTAAGGAGTTACCTATAGTCCCTGTAGGTAACAGTAAAAAATATATCAACATAAGTTTTAAAAACAGGACCTAATGAGTTTTCTTTCTGAAGTAGGACAATAAATAAAACAAGTTGCGTTTGAATTTTTTGTTATTTGCTCTAGTTAACTTCAATTGGCCACTTGTGATAGGATCACATGTACATCTATTATGTGTTATGATGGGTGGACTGTGGTGGACATTTACCTGCTCACATCAAGTTACATTTCACATGCTATTCAGTTTGATAACTTAATCTGGTTCATGTTGACTTCCCTTTATCCTACATACAGGTCTTTCTCTAATCTGCTTACAGGTACCGATTGTTTTGCCTTTTCAGTGTAATATTATGCAAACGAACATTGTACTTTACATAATATTTTACCTTGTATTTTACTTTGTATGTTATTCTAATATTCTGTAGTCAATTTAGTACAACTTGCCCTACATGTACTTCATATTTGTTAGTTACACTTGTGGACCTTTGGTGAGTTTACTCACCTTTGGTTGAAGTTAACTAGAGCAAATAAATACATTTCAAAGGTAACTTGTTTTATTTATAGTCTTACTTCAGAAAGCAAACTCATTATGTCCTGTTTACAAAATTATATATTAATTATTTAGATTTAAGAAAAGCAGTGATAGAGGTTTTTAAGACTACTGGTACCGGTAGTGAATAATAATAATTGTGAAGTTAAAATGTCCATAAGCTCAGGAGTAATTCTACAAAACATTGAACTTTCACATAGCAGTCTGACTGACTGATCTATCTCACCAGACAGGTGGCTGGCAATATGATAATTTCTGTGCTCCAGTGTTTTGTTTGTAATGGCAGATACCTCAAGTGGTTTTTGAAGCTATGCTCCGAAAACAAAATGTGACTACAGATGGAACACATTTCTATATCCCCTGCCAACTTTGATGGGAAGGGGGGATAAAAGCCTCTTACAAGTGGTGTGTAAAACCACCATCAATCAAACAAGCAATATCACAGAGGATTCTGAGAAATCCCCTTCACCATACATCTTCTAGACTGGTACACATCTTATTCAAAGACAAGGGTCTATGCCAATGAAGATTTGAGGTCAAATGTCTTAGTTACTTGTGGGCTTTGTGAAAAAAGGTTTAAACACGAAACAGTGAGAACTGCTACAAATATTTCTTCAAACTTTGATCAATTATTGCTTACACAAATTCACAAAAACAAATTTATGTTCCACAACATGGCAACTTACTGTCGAGCCCGCTGTGTTAGCTGATGGTTGGGTGGGAGTTTGAAAAGAAAACTAACGCAATGATATTCTATGTGATCTGTTAACAGGAGACGCATGATGGAGACCATTGGAAGTTTGACTGTCAACACGGGCCGCAAGAATGTGTCGGGAACCTTATTGATGTAAGCCACTAAACTATGTGATCCATAGACATGTCATTCATGTAGGGCTAAAATACAACAAAGAGATTTTTGTGGTAAACTGCCTAAACCTTACACAAGTCATTCACATCTTCAATATTGAAGTCTACATTTTTGCACAAAATATACACTGTCCATAAATCATTATGATTTTATTGTTTATTGTGGTTTTGAAGAAGGTTCATCTGCCGTGCCCTGCTGTTCTCGGGCCAGTTGAAACCACATTCACATGAGTGAAATTACCTCAAGTATTACAAAAAGCCCGGCCTAACACTTTATATTTTACAAATGTGGCTAACACAGACGTCAGTCATTTTGAAACCACTTTTTATGGTAGGTTCTACTGGACATTCCCATCAGAAAATTAAAGATGCAGTGAACATGCATGAAGTGAGTGCAATAGAATTTTGTGTAGAGATAGGTTAATAGGCCTGTATGGAGCGCCTGTCTTCTAAATACCTGAAATTCAATCAACTGACTCAATTTTGACAGTTTAAATCTGTATACATTCAGCACGGGTAATATTTAACCATTTCTCCATTTATTTTTGTGGCAGGTGTGTGCTATCTATTACGAGAAGACTGTTCCGAGATATCTGCCCTTTATCCACTGTATGGAAATGTCATCATCAATGCCAGCTGATGCAGCTAGACAGGTTTGCAATGATTAATTAACATCTTTAAAGGTCATATAGAAGTTAAGACACTTAAAATAACATAATATATTGTGGATAATAACTTTGGTATATTTCCTGCGCAACGTTTCGGCCTAGATCCTATAAGACCGTTTTCAAGTGCTTAGCATCTAAGCCGTAAAGTTTCCCAGGAAATATACCAGAAGTTGTTATCTACAATATCTTATTTTGTTCTTATGATTAATTAGTTTTGCTAGCTTTTTAAAAAAAGATACACAATATTTTGTGGACTAAAATCAGCAAAATTTAAATGTATTATTAATTTCCGAGGCCTTATTTAACATGTCAGTTTAGTGTTTTACGTCCACTTGATCAAACGAACCATCTGTTGATTGTACAGATGGAAAAAGTATTGATCAATCGTTCAACTGACCAAACAATCAATCAACCAGTTAATTAAATCAATAAACCAGGTTTTCTTTCTTCCCTTTTCTTAAGCCAATCAATACCGTACCCTTATGTCATAGAAAACAAAATGGCTTGAGGAATCATTCACTCAATCATCTTTTTTTGCTTTTTCAGTGCGCTAAACAATTCCCTGTTGACATAGAGAAGATAATGTCCTGTGCTAACTCTAGTATTGGAAACCAGCTGGAACACGAGGCTGCGGTGAAGACAGATGCTCTCTCTCCAGCACATCAATATGTTCCCTGGGTAACAGTCAACGGTGTAAGTGGTCTAAATTTTTTGATATTTAGAATTCTCGGTAAGTCTGTCTCGAAGACTTCTCTGGTTGAAGAAGACCTGTAGACAGAGCCATTGGAGACAATAACAACAAAAATCAGGGTCTTGCATACCCAGTCTACCAATTGGAGACCACAACAACAAAAATCAGGGTCTTGCATCCCCTGTCTACCGATTGGAGACAGAAACAACAAAAATCAAGGTCTTGCATCCCCTGTCTACCAATTGGAGACAGCAACAACAAAAATCAGGGTCTTGCATCCCATGTCTACCAATTGGAGACAACAACAACAAAAATCATGGTCTTGTATCCCCTGTCTACCAATTGGAGACAACAACAACAAAAATCAGGGTCTTGCATCCCCTGTCTACCAATTGGAGACAACAACAACAAAAAGCAGGGTCTTTTATCCCCTGTCTTTCAATTGGAGACAACAACAACAAAAATCAGGGTCTTGCATCCCATGTCTACCAATTGGAGACAACAACAACAAAAATCATGGTCTTGTATCCCCTGTCTACCAATTGGAGACAACAACAACAAAAATCAGGGTCTTGCATCCCCTGTCTACCAATTGGAGACAACAACAACAAAAAGCAGGGTCTTTTATCCCCTGTCTTTCAATTGGAGACAACAACAACAAAAATCAAGGTCTTGCATCCCCTGTCTACCAATTGGAGACAACAACAACAAAAATCAGGGTCTTGCATCCCCTGTCTACCGATTGGAGACAGAAACAACAAAAATCAGGGTCTTTTATCCCATGTCTACCAATTGGAGAAAACGACTACAAAAATCATGGTCTTGTATCCCCTGTCTACCAATTGGAGACAACAACAACAAAAATCATGGTCTTGTATCCCCTGTCTACCAATTGGAGACAACAACAACAAAAATCAGGGTCTTGCATCCCCTGTCTACCAATTGGAGACAGAAACAACAAAAAAGCAGGGTCTTTTATCCCCTGTCTTTCAATTGGAGACAACAACAACAACAAAAAGCAGGGTCTTGCATCCCCTGTCTACTGATTAGAGACAGAAACAACAAAAATCAGGGTCTTGTATCCCCTGTCTACCAATTGGAGACAACAACAACAAAAATCAGGGTCTTGTATCCCCTGTCTACCAATTGGAGACAACAACAACAAAAATCAGGGCCTTGTATCCCCTGTCTACCGATAAGAGACAGAAACAACAAAAAAAGTCTTGCATCCCTTGTCTACAGGGAAATATACTGACAACACCTGGGGTGGCTGGTACAGACCTGCCTACTTGTAGGCCTACACATTTGGTGTATTTTGTACACAAAAGTCTTTAAAATACACTTGTACCGCATGGGTTACTAAATTGTACTCAAAACTTCAAGACTCGATATGTGCAAAATTCTACAAATTATTCATGAAACAGTTTTAAAACTTGGCCTCCAATCTCTAATGCATGTTCTTGTAGTTGTCATAAATGTTAAAAAAAAGACTTCTGTTAATAGTAAATCCACTTCTTTGGCTTGTTGACTTGTGCTTTAACTTGATAATAATTAGCATAACATCATAGTGTTTTCTGATTTTGTACGCAAAATTTCTGGATTGTACGCAAAAGTTCAGGCCCTTGCACACATTTTCTGATTTGGGGGTAGGCATGTCTGCTGGTAGAGGCTTCCTCTACTCTGAGCTATAATGCACCAGGAAGCTGATTTCTAGTGGCGCCCTGTTTTACATTGTTACCAGTGACCTTGAGTGTGGGTTATTTCACCCATTTGAATGGTGCACGCCGATGGTAGCGATAAAAAAAATTATCGGTCAATGTAGCACTAATAGAGTTAACAGATGCATAATTTAATTATTCAAGACTTAACAGTTTGTTAAAGGGGGTCAAGACCCTAGAGATGAAGTTAAACAGCTAAATATTCATATGTATATATTTTTTTTTTTTATAGGTATCTGTACATTGTCAGATCAAAGTCATGTTATATGTCATTTCCTTTGAAGATGGCTTTAATCAGTGAGCCTGCTAAGTATTTGAATTTTTGATCCACCAGGTACACACCGAAAAAATGGAACAATCAGCTGAGGAAAATCTAATCAAGTTAATCTGTGATACCTATCAGGTAGGCTTATGTGTGATTTAATCCATCAAGCCTTGTTCACGGATTGCAGGATTTTCCTGTAAAATGGTGCACTCTGAGCTATGGGGCATCAGGAAGCAAGTTTTTTTTGGTTGCACCCTGGTTTGCATACTGGATTAGCCCTGTGTTTTGTTTGTTAAGAGTGTCTTTTCTGGGTGGTTACCTTCACTCAGTGGGCAGCAGAAATATCAGTGAAATCTATTTTCACCTAAGAAAGGTGTCAAATCCCAAGCCAACACAATTTAGGTATTAGAGTGTAAAATCCCAAGCCTATAAAATCCGATGATACTTACACAATATATTGACCAAAAACAAATGAACCTATTAGAATGTAGTACAAGGATTTATCAATCATGGATTTTGCTTACCAACCTCTGTCTAATTATTACCCCTCAAACTATTTTGTTTGCAATCTGATTGGTCAATTGCTATCCCATAAGATTTCGTATAAGGTTTGTTCATGCACCTAATACGAACTTGGCAAGCTGCCAATGACTGTCATATATGCGTTTTTACTGCTCTATTTCAGGGTGTAAAACCAAGTGGATGTCAGAAGGCTGAGAAAGAAACCCGATGCTGGAAGTAAAATCTAGGTCACTGGAAAGTTGTAAAAAATTCCAATTTAGTTATATTTTTGTAAACCTGTATATACATGTAATTATACATTGTTGGTAACATTTTGTGTAGAAACTTTCTAAAACATTCCTCATCAATGTATAATAAATTTACCTGTTTATTAGATATAATTGGAAACATTTATTAAGAAATCTTTGATATCAATCTTATTAAATTTGTATGTTGACATAATGTACTCTGGGTTCTTACTCTTTACATATTTAATGTTTATACTTTGCGTGATATAAATGGATGGGAAAATTAGTTTGAAACAAAATTATAATACTTATAGCTAAAGCATTTTAATTTTGAAAGGAAAAGTAAATATGTTATACCAGTCAGCTGATATTTACAATTTAACACTAAAACAAAGACGTGCTTGAAGTAAAGTTATTTGTTAAAAACGAAACGACAAATAACACTTTGTAAGTTTTGAAAATGTATACTTGAGCTTTGGGAGTTAGACTTAATCCACCTTCAGAATGGTTAATGCACAGTGTGTAGCTTACATTACAAATAGATACATGGAACACTGAGAACTGTTCACATTAAAACATTAAACATTAAACAGGAACAAAACAGTGGAAGAGGCCATATTGTTCAGATATGGATTGTGTTTGGCAATGCATAATGATTCTTTTATCTTTAATTTAAAGTCGTCTGCAAAGTCAAATTAAAGATAAAAGAATCATTATACATTGCCAAACACAATCCATCTCAAATATACAGTTTCAAAATGTACAAAGTATTATTTGTCGTTTTGTTTTTAACAAGTATTGTTAAATCACTCTATACTAGGATCTATAAAGTGAATTCCAATGCAGATGGTGTGTTTTATATTACTTACGGTCTTGCTGGACCCCTAGGTCGATTTTGATTGAAATGTTTTTTCAAAGCCTATTATGACAACGAATATCAATCAGAAGCATATATGTCTATATATTTTTTTTATATTTTTGAAAAGCTTGGATTCCTAGGATTATAAATATGTAAATGTTTTGAAGATCGAATTATTATTTCTAAATTTATAACAAATTGATTACACGTCGAGAGAGAAAAATACAGTGCATTTTTCGAGGCCTATTTCTCGGAGTCCAATATGTATATCACCAAATAAATTAGTTTATGTAAATACAGTAATAGAATAGACCTTGAACCAAAAAACCGTGACTCATTTTTTTTCAATTTTTGATTAGAACAATCTCAGTAGAAGTTTTTGTCTATACAATCTTAGTAAAGCTTTAAAAAACGCAAACAAAATCTTTCAGAGCATATTTTAAAAAATGTAGGACGAATTTATAAAATCTGAGGCACTGTTTCTTAGCCCATACTGTGTCCTTTACAATGCAACACATTTGAAGTTTCTACGATGAGTGGTTTTCGAGAAATACGCGTTCAAAATGTAGAATGTGCCAAAATCTGGATCAATATCTGACTGGAACCTCTAGCTAAGGACTGTTTGTTTGGAGTTCACATTCAATCGACAATACTAAACACTGGAGGCTTTTGTTTGATTGGCACACATAATTTACATAATTAGAGTGCTAATTATGTGACCTGCGCCAATACTTATGTTATGATTATACGTGTGTGGCTCACATGTGCATTTGTTTGTAAAAATTAGCACATGACCAGTCATGTGACGTTGTTGTTGTGTGAGTTTGTCTGGGCTACAATAAATCGTGGCTTCACCTCGGCAGTATTCACCAGAGTTTGGATTGGTTTTCATTGTAGGTATAATTGTGTTCGTGTCTTTACTGGCGCTGAGAGCAAGGACAAAGGAGAGGTGTTGGAGAAGCATTCCAGACACAACATGTCGCTGAGCATGACAATTATGTGACTTCATATAATTTTAGTGCATTACTGTCGCTTCTTGATGGAATATACCACTGTCATAGAAGTGAAATACCCTTGAGCATGGCTAAAAACACCTTTCAATCAGACTCACCGTACTGTCATCTTTATTTGCAATTTAAATACGCATCTACTTGTCTAAAACCAACAGATGAAATCATATAAACATCTTAAAATCTAAGATGTAATTTGTATTGTAGGTGTTAAACATGCTACCTCATAAACGGGTGATTGGGTGGGAGCCTCCTGGAGCCCTCGTGCTCTCTAAGCTAAAGGGCTTTAGCTAGGCAGTTGATTTGTTGTAGTGTCCTGTTTTTCGTCCTGTAAGTGTATTGTGACGTCTTCTATGTTGTTAGCGTCGTTTATGGTGGTTTTCTCCATCCATTGGCCTGAAACGCCGTCATAAAATTGAAACATTAGGTACTGCGCCAAACCCCAATCAAACGATCCTACTTCAGTTTTAATTGATAAACAGGACTACTACAACATACATTCATCTACTTATACGGAGAAATAACACGCCCAGTTGATCCGGTTTTCAGCTATAAGAACATCATAGCAGAAGTATTGGTCACCTGTTTTCTTATATTGTCCTGAGTAGTTAAGGAATATCAGCAGGTGTAGAATGCGGTCCACTTATGAGCCCAAATGAGCGCGCTACCTAGGTTGAAGGTATAGTCTGCTCCGCTCCAAAGCAGAGCCCGAGCGGAGCAGACTTCTGTGCAGGTTCTTGCACAGGTTTGGCACGATGACGTCACAGGCTCTTGCGCAGGTTTCATGGGAGGTCACGATGACGTCACGGGTTCTTGCCATTGTCTGCTCATGAGGTCCATCAGAGGCCGGTGTAAAGCATTGTGGTTTGTCTGCAGAGATACGGTGTACCGTAAGTGACTGGTGTGATGGGGAGGTCACGGGCGCCGATCCCGAGGTTGACCACACGTACCCGAAGGTGGCGTAATGGGGTGAGAGGTCAGACGAGGTCAGACAGGGGGAGGTCACGGTCGTCTGCTCATGATGCAGGCGTGAAGATGTGAAGGCTGGGATTGTGTGTTATGTGTGTGGGGGTTCTGGTGTTTGTTTTCTTACTCCTTAGCCAAATTGCTATCGTCGTCGTCTGTTTCGAGGCTGGATGTGTCACTTTGCCGTTTCATTTCCAAGCCATATCTCTGTAACTAACGTAGGGCATTTGATGAAACTTGCATGCTGTAACCACTGCATACTGAAGTTGTGCCCTGTAAGTTTTATTTTTAGGGAAAAATTAGTTCTATTTAAAAATAATAAAGTTGTGTCTGAATACCATATATGGCTAATGTATTCCGAAGATTTTCTGAATGTTCAGCAGCAGAAATACTTTGTTTCATTGGATAAGGAACGGGATAATATAGATGATTTCGGTTCCTACCGCGGAAAGAGGCTTTCTGTCCCATACGGTTTACTGTTCCTAAATCTTTCATATTCTTGACCACATCTTCCCCAAATAAAAGATCAGGGGTAGTCATAGAAGAAGGTGAACATAATGCCCTGAACTCTGGTCTGATTTTAAAACGTAGCGCTTCCTTCCTACGCTGAACCATATCACAATTTGTTGAACCGAGAATAGCAACGGCATCCCCTAACATTTTCCTAATGTCCTCAAATATCGGTTTAGGAACATCATTACGTTTTTGAAACAGCAGTTCCAACGCTCTAGATATGGCTGTGTTACTTTTTATGATCCCTATTTGGACTTTTTGGTAAGGTTTATCAAGGTTTCTAGCGGACCCTGGAATGTTGTCCCCTTATATTTTGTTCAGCTCTGAAACTTTCAAATCGGGACAGTTATTTGGTTTTTTATACTGTTTAAGACGCTCTTCATTTTTGGGTTTGTCACCCTCTCTTACTTAGGGAAAACAAAAGCAAAACTATTTTCGAGAGTTGCAACTCGAGTGGAGCGCCGTCATCATCATTGAGCCCGAAAGACACTTTAAGTTGTCTGAATGAATCCTCGGAATCATTCACTTTGTCACTAGACGTTTCTTCCAGCTCACCGTGAAAAAACGTTTCAAAGGGATCCAAAGGATCGTCAATTGTACTTTCCTGGTCTAGTTGTAAAATTGGTTCAAAACTCTCCTCAGGAGTTTGCCCGGAAGGT
>JAVFBZ010185434.1:0-11870 GCA_032466195.1 Katharina tunicata
CTACCTTTACCTTCAAATCTGGGGGTAGAATTAACGGAATACCTCTAACTTTTACTTTTGAGGAAAATATATATAATTAATGTGATTCTGTGAAAATCCAAAATACAGAATATTTGGGTACTCATGTTTTGTTATTAAAATCCTACGAAATTAAACCCGTTCGTTGGGGTGAACGTTCTTTAATGGTAATTCGTTGTCATGCCCCATCTTATCAATATAAAAAAAATAGTAAATATCGTAGGAAAGATAATTCTGGCACTACCTTTTCTCGAGATGCGCCTTAGGTTATCTAGATCATTTCGAGATTAAATTCTATCTAGAAACTTGTCTCTGAGAAGTTATCTAGAACATAGTGTGATTTAACGGTTTTAATTAGTCGATATCCCTGTACCAGTGTTATTACTAGTGGCAATATATACATATATATAAGCTTTATCAATCATTAACGAAACTGCAAAGATTCATGCAGATCATAATTTTGATGAGACATTTCTTTAATATCGAGTCAATGGGCATTTTTTTTTTTGGGGGGGGGGTCAATGTCACAATATTCACTAAAGAGATTGGATACTTCGGTATATTAAGCTTCAATTTCAAAGTCGCCTTGACCTTGTAAAATAAACAGAAAAATACAGGAGTTCTATGAACAATACTAACTTGTTTATTGCGGGCCAATCTCGTTCCAGTGTTACGTTTCCGTCTGAATGTATACCTGACAATGATATCTGCATGGAATGAGATTTAACCGCTGTTACTTATAAATATATTCCTTGCAGCGTTTCCTTCACGTTACAGAGGTTAAGGTCTTCATGGTATAGGCCCTACATTGGTTGAAACATATCAATCTAGTACCAGAGATTGTTTCCAAGGTTATTTACTTAAGAACGACGACCATAGAGCGGGATTATAGCGTTATAGAATTTGTCATCCAAACGGAAGTAAAATAAATGCAAATAAACCATTTGGGTTACGATGGCTGACTGTCCAGGGTTAGAGCTAGACCCTTTATGTATTCATTAAACGTGTAAGTTAGCAACGTACAACACAACTGCACTTACCATACAAATAAACGCTGTTAATATATAGTCGCTATACACCCAACGCGTCCAATGGCATAGCAGCAGACAAAACATCCGTAAATATCATACTAGTTAATTCAAGCCATTCTAACCTTGAAGAAGATGGATATCGAAGGAACGTCATTGGTGAACTGAAGATAAATATAACTGATGATAAACGTAAACTATGCCGTATGGCTGATAATCCATAACTGTTTACCAGTTCATATGAATAATAAATAATTCGCATTAAATACAATTGAAACAGGTGTTACTTTTGATAGTTCCCATCCTTAAGGTGGACAGGTGCGTCAAGCAGGTCACAGCTTCATTCGCTCATGAAAGTTGATCGAATGCAGGACAGCAGAAGCTGTTGCATTTATCTAGGGTCAGAGTATATACAATTGCGCATAACCCGATAGAGGTAGACTTAAGGTAACCCATTTCGTTATCTTTATAGGGTTAGAGTAAACATTAAACCTGATCAGCTCTAAAAGCTTCATCCCAGAGCTTAACGAGATGGCAAATTTTACTTGCAGTTTACTTTACCAGTTGTATTCCCGTAACTCGGATTTAGGTTGAAAACTTGTCACAACCCAGTTCGAAATAGTTTGCGACACAAAATCAGCCACAAGAGCTCAAGGGAGTCGAAATATTTCGCGGGGTGCCAGCCCAATGGGTCAAAGAAACCACACTTAGCGCCACTGACAACATCAAAGCCAGGACAAAGACGAACAAAATTGGGCCACCACAACAAATCGATGCCCTTGAGGTCTGAGAAGCAACAGGGATCCATGCAGCTCTTGTCAACCATCTGTTTACCAATTTGAATATGTACCCTATCATCTATATATGGTTAAAGTAAAAGCTAAACACGATCAACTGATAACGACATCTGTGAAATATCAGTTCTTTTCAAACGTGAACAATATGGACAGACATGCCTTATTGTATCTGGTCGTTGGTTATTCTTGATTGCAGCAAGTTTTTTCGAACTAACCTGATGTTAGCAAAGAATTATAATACATTTAACTTAAGGACAATTAGGAACCAGGTTTGACAAATTTAACAGCGTTAAAGTATAATACATAACTAATCTAAGACTGGAGTTTTAAAACGATTAGGTAAATACTTACGCTTAAAAAAAGAGGAATAACATATAACTATTTGAGCAAGGGGATATAACTCCGTTATAGGCTTCCGATTGATGAATAAAGAAAGATTATATATATTTTTGTACAAATGTAGAGAAAGAAAATTTTGCTAGCCTCCACCGGGATTCGAATTGGCTAGCAGGACCAGTTTATATATAAATGTAGTTTCATAAATATTTGGCAATTTGGTTCGGAGTTAAAGCAGTAACAGCCGGACGGACAGACAAGAACACAACAATAATATCCTTTGGCTTAGATTTTCAAGTGCATTGTTGTTCAACATCAGCTATCTCCGGTACCAAACTTCGCAGAAGTGAATTAATGGACCGTTTTATACAAATGTTGCCAAGTGATAAAAGCTAGTTTTAATCTGACCTAAGTCACTATTTCGTTGCCCGGTTACCTTGTTTTCAGCATAGGATTATAAAATGAAATGTTTAAAATCTTGAACAGAGTTAATAAAAATGTCTGAAAACCACCGGAAGGACCCAATCTGTCCAACACATTTCAAAAGGTAATTTCCCGACCTTGTTTATCCAAAAACAAAAGGATATGAAGTTTGCCACTCAAAGCATCCAACGAAGAAAACAATTTTGTATTGGTACTGTTAACTTCAAACGAAAGAAATGGGTCTAAAATACATGCAAAGTTGGAGAGTAGTTCCACTTGGTCACTCTGTAAACTGTAATATCCTCTGGTGTTCTCTTAAAACCGGTCATCTGCTTAACGACGAGCAAAATCAACAACATACGATCTTGAATTAAGGATGGACAATACTTTCGAGGCAAAGTCTAGACGACAAAAGATTTCACAAGACCAAAACCATACACTAAAAGGGAATATAAATCCTGCATGCATATCCAATTTCAATTCGTTTCTAAAGGTACATGTTTATCAAAATCGGATGTACCTCTGTTTCAAAGACTTAGTAGTAACAATCGTACACAATCACACAGTCAAACGTAAAAGCTGGGATAAGAGCAGTTAGTGACACAAATTAAAGCAACTACTGATATCTGTGAAGAAATACCCTTTAATTACAGTTTGGGATAAAATATTCATCTCTGCACAGGAAATGACAACTTAAAATACAAGTCAACATAATTAAGAAATCATTTGTTTAAATAAAAAAAAATGTCAGTGAGGGAGAAGATCGAATCTAACTCTGGACTCTACGCCAGTAACAGATGAGGATTTGATGTATAGCAATAAATGCAACAATTTAAATAGTTTTAAATTAGAGGCAAAATGTACACATCAGGGCCAATGGTAACACAAAAAAGACTTTCCTACACAAGACAGATTTGGTTTTATACTCTGTAAATATTGTACATGTATTGATAAACTTCTTTTCTCTCAAATAGGCTTCATTAATATTTTAAGAGGTATCAACAAATGCCCAGTGAGAAATATTAAGCCAGCCAGACATACTAAGTTTATCAATCCATAAGTTATCAACAAACAACAAGTGTCTGTGACATTGATACAAAATACTGCAAACAAATGCAGTCTGTACAAATAGATATTTAAATTTCAGACTTTTGATAACACATACATTTAGGTCTGCCTTATCACCATAGAAACTTGTTTTAATACATATCTCAAGCTGTTAACTATATAGTTTTCCTTTGAGAGAAGAGATATAACCTTAAAATAAAATTGGCTTTGCAAACCTTACAAGAAAGAATCATTTCTAGTTACTATTGCTTTTAATTTAGAAACTTCAAAGTTTGAGGATGTTTTGCTAATTTAGCAGGATTTTATTTTCAAAAAATTAGGAAACAAATCTATACGATACATGACATTTATTGCCTGGACATAAAAGTGTTACGGCTTACAGGTTAACAAGTCTTAATAATATAATATAGTGGGCAATAGTAGCAATTATTGTTACTTATAATCCAAGACAACAAAATAAATTAAGTCTTCAATAACACTACTCATGGTCAAGGAAAAAAAAAACCCCACAAAACAGACGAAACAAGAGGTTAAAATAAATAAGGTATCACTAAAATGGTGGAGAATCCTAATTATTCTTCCTACAGTGTTGCCGCCAACTTCAGTTAGAGCAATAACTTAGCCTAACAGTAGTTACTTTTAACCTTCCCAACAAAGTTGCTTCCCTTTATAAAACAAAGCTACATTGTAGAGTTATTGTTTGTTATTTCACAAAATCTGCTTCACCTGTCGTGTGACAAAATGCAGAAACTCCATACCTACAAATATACAGTTATGTATGTAGTGATGTGAATGATTACAACCATCATATGCAATCAGATAATTTTATAAAACCACAAAGTTTTGAGAAGACACAAAAATGCAGTTGACACCAAGAACACAAATATTTTCTATCCATGTATGTCAAATTTTGTCATAAAAGTATCGAGTGACCTAAAATCACATACTGGAATTTTCCTTGCTGCTTAGAATGAGATCAACAATGAATGTACCATCTATGAAATGAAATTAAACTAACTGGCATCCTCCATTACATGCATCAACGATAAAAGTCTGGGAATAGTCTTTTAAAATGTATTGAAATCAATAATTTCTCCGACCTTATATTAATGATATTATGTATCGTCTCTTAGATTAGCATAAACTTTTATGGTAGTGAATCACCGCCAAGTCTCAAATGTAGGTGAGTTACACTGTCACTTGAAGACATTCTAACCGTGTATTTCAATTAACTCATGTGCATTAGTTGACTTGCTTTCTGCTAATTGTCAAATTGCATTTGTCTCGACTGATTTTCTTGTCTTGTGTACACGGTTTTTGAGATAGCCCGTTTACCCAAATAACAGACTTGACTATCCAGAGCCACATGGATTTAGATAGTGGGATGGCCCATTATGATGCCAGGGGGTGCTGGTGTGGCAGACACGGGATTCCCCCTTAACCGGAAATGCTGCTCCACAATACCCTAAATCCTCAACAAATTCGACCTCTAAGGGCACGGGTTTAAAGTAATTTACTGAATTTATAAATGTGATTTCAGAAATAAAACTTAAATTTTCCTGTAGTTTTAAGTCTGAACTTCACAAAAATGCCAGGATTGTGTTGCTACACACATTAGCCTTTGCTTAACAGTGCATTAATATATTGCACCAGTGCCGCCATAATGGAGCATTGACCTATCCAAATCCATGTTGCTAAGACTGTATAGTATGTTTACATGGGTAAAGCTGCTATTTTGCCTACTCTGTGCACAAGGCAAGAACATCTTTGTCCTATGCGAAGGGCTGATATTCACATAACATGCACAGAGTTAGTTGAAATATGCGGCTAGAATGTTTTCAAGTGACATAGTACATATACAACACACTTGCACACAGATTTGTGGTGATGATCCCATTCCATAAATCTCTAGAATCAAAGGCATATCCCTCTTGGGATCTTCCATAGGATAGGATTCTAAAAGCCCTTTTTAATGATAATATTTAGCAATAAATTTGGTTTGATATTCTGCTGTGTGACCACATCTGGTGTAAATATTTCAGGTAGTCTGTTTCCAAGTGTAGGATTTTTGAACCCCTTCAACAATTTAAAAATTTGTTAGGTGTGTAAATTTAATCTTGGGACTCGACTGTTTTACCGATCCAAATACATACTGAACAAGTCTCAAACATGTGCATACAACTACAATGGAAACAGGGGAGAGTGTGGACTTGGTCATGACACTTTGAACAACCGCTAACCTAGATATGGGCGCGTCATGCCATACTTGAGGTTACTTAACTTAAACGACAACATGTCAGACCAACAGGCAAGCGATTCAACCCTTGTACATGTTGATGCTAAAAACTAAGATAAGAAACAAGACTCAGAGGATTGTACCAATAACTGTACATGTATAAGACACAACAAAATAATTTGACAGCTGTTGTCCAGTAGCTGAGGCCAATTAGGGTGAAGGGAACCTATTGCCAATCACTAGAAAATCCCAACCTGCAGGAGGTGTTGCGTTAAACTGTTAATATAATCTTCAATCCATCCATAGTTCCTAAAAGTTATTTTAACCCAAACTACTCTGGTACATGGAGAGCTGAAACAATAAACAATGAGTACAACTTGTCATGGTACTGTATAAGTTATCATCTT
Source organism: Katharina tunicata (assembly GCA_032466195.1). Taxonomy (NCBI): domain Eukaryota; kingdom Metazoa; phylum Mollusca; class Polyplacophora; order Chitonida; family Mopaliidae; genus Katharina; species Katharina tunicata. The sequence continues at coordinate 6,314 of JAVFBZ010185434.1, forward strand.
ACATCATGTAGACGAAGATCATGTTGTGAACAAAAACTTGCAAGTTTCTATGAAGACAGTGCTGACAAAGTTTTCTTTGTGATATGATTAAGCTCTCCTATAATCAGGCACTTACAATTACAAATATGAATTAAAGGGGTTCAAAAACACATGTCTCAAAACAGTTTATTTTATTTTACATGAACACCTATATCTAAACATGTGTTATGAGCGGGGATGACTTAAATGGACAAGCATTGTATTGTCATAGATGATTTTTGTGCATATCAAAAGTGGTAGTCTTGATCAGCCAATGACCAATTATGGGTTGGTGGTTGACGTAATATAAACATGTTGTAGCAGAACAAATTTAACCACACTAAACTTGATGAGAATCTATGTATAATTTAATCTAAGCTAAGACATGACTACAACAGGCACATAAAACAACTGTACATTTATAAAATATCTCATTTCTTAACTACAACAAATAATTTCCTTCACAAATATGCCAGTTATACCATCGCTGTATGTAATAAAGCTGGTGATGTTGTACACGCAGTGGTCGACATAATCCGGGCATTTAGCAAGGGAGTGAATCAGCATGACGGTAGCAAATTCACAGTATATCAACTTGATTAAATTTCACTTCCATGAGACGTCTGGGGTTCTAAAAATACACTCATACTAGCTGGCTTATTCTGATGCAATGGGATTCTTAACAACAAAAAAAGAAGGGGAGGGGGGCAATGGGTGCATCCCAACAAGGACCAATGCTCCCATATGATAAAACTGTTGTCTAAAAGACTGAGTTATTTGTCGATTGCAGAATCATTACTGCCACAAATATGTTCTGTTATCATGCAAATCAATCACACACAACCTCTCCCAAGTCTACATCAATTGTTGAGAGAAAAGCATGCATGCATCAAAACTCCTGGGGATAATTAGTCAGTATTGACTGCCTGTGCTGAAGAGGGTCTTTGCTTGTAATGTATTATTCACAAGCAATGGAGCAAAGGATTAAAAAATTTGAGGGTTAGTCACATTGGCTGTGAGCCTTGATAGGTCTGTACAATAAAGGGGAGGTCACCACTTGACACGATCCCTCCAGTGCACATTACACCTGAGTTAATTCCCCTTGACCACCTCTGATTGTTCATGAACCTAAATACAAGTCAGCTGAGGTCAAGCCGTGCTGCCAGCTGCGGTGGCACCCTGTGGAGGAACCTCGGAACTGGGTGCAGGGGTGTCTTGTGTGGATTGCTGACTTGTTGCCGCTGGGTCTTCAGCCGCCTGAGGTCTGGCATGAGACGGAACAAGCACTGAATTCAGAGACGGCTGAATTAACAGTTCTGAAACACCAAAGAATGTTTGAAATATTTTACATAAAAAATGAAAATTCCAAAAGAAGAGTTAAAAAATTCAATGCACTTTCGATCCATCTTTATTTTTACCACTGAAAAGTGCATGACAGTACAAATAAACAATGTATATAATTTAGTGACAATTAATCTATACTGAAGAAGTATAGCACTCAAATGCAGCTACAAATCCTGGCGCCCATTGCACCTCTGGAAGGAAACCATATAAACAAACAAAAAATAACTGCAATGCTACCGACAAACTTCCATGGACAGACAAGGTAGAATCAAAACTTGTGCATGCAAAACATAGCTGTTGAAACAGCCAACATACCTTGTGGTGTAAAATTAAATAAAGGTGGTAGCTCTCGTGCATTTGGTAGTCTAGTACTACTATCTCTGAGTTCGTCAAAGAATGGATGGGCACAGGCCTCCAGAGGTGATATTCTGGCTACTGGTGTGTACTCAAGTAGTCTACTGACCAACTGTATGGCTTCTGACGGAGTCCTAGGTCGGAATACCTGTGTAACAACAACAACATGGCTTTTATTATAGAAGAAGTCCCCTGGCACCTGCTGAATTTTGAGTAAATACATGAAGCTTATTGGCCTAAAAAAAACTAATAAGAAAGGGTACAGATGTTAACAATTTCTATAAAGACAATTTGTTGTAATCTTACGAAACACCTTGGAAGATAATGATTGTGTTCAGCTTGGTTCTCCATGTTATTCCACTAAACCTACAACTTTGATTTGAAGGAAACTGAGAAAATGTGATATCTGAATGTCAATCACATACCAACACTAGACTTGATTGATTGGTGTTTGAGGTCGTGCTGAAGGGTATTCCAACAGTAGACTCGTTACACAACCATAAAATGTGAAGTCAATTTTGTATTTTTGCTGTTGGAAAGATAATGTTCCTCCAGTGCTAAGTAGGACAACATGAATATAAATTGGAAACATACCGCCAGAGGCCCAACACTAGACATGCATAATGATTATATGTCAAATAACATCACCCTATCTAAAACGTGACTCAATGGATCACTGTTCCCTCAACTTACAAGGATGTATTACAGTTACACAAATATTTCTTCAAACTCACTAGCTTTCAACAATTCAACATTTTTCAAAAAGTTAGTTTGACAACATTTTGGTAGCCATGTTGGAAAAAAAAAAAAAAAAAAGCTTCCTGATAAAGTCAATGGCAGCGAACTAATAATTTGTCTTTCATATTTTAGAAAATTGGATACAAAGAAATATTCTTTATGTTTGAGCCCAAGCCTAAGGCATACATGTATACCGACATTACAAGTACACAACACAGTTTGTAGGAAATATTTTGGAAATACATGTAAAATGCATCAAGGTCACTATGTGTGTCTGTGCCAGTTAAAGAAGATCAACCCAAAGACAGGCATTGCAATATTTAAAAAAAAAAATACCTTTTCCATTATGTAGAGAAAGGTTTATTTGTTCTAAAAATTGTAATTATTCACTGAGATAGATTATTCAGTTCAAATCAAATTTCTCGACGAGTGGCGTCACAGTGAACATGTCAGCCAAGTCGTCTCTTTTTGAGCAGACAATCCACATCTGTCATGTTGAGCTGTCACTGAGAGTTTTGATATTGCTGTTTTGTGTATCAGTCTACTCAGAAAGAACTTCAGGTGTTATCAATATTTTCCACCAAAATTGTTTCAGACGGAAATGGCCAAAGAACCCAGACAAATGCCCAACATGATGTGACCAAGAACAAATTCCAGTTTACCTAGCCTGACTAACATACTTCTTGTCAGCTTTTTAGTTTAACTTTCTTGAAAAGGGTAACCAGGAAATATCTATTTTTTCTCGGTCTTTATTTTTAAAGAAATTGATCCTGTTTGGGTTGTTCTTAAACTAAATGTAATTGACCTAATTTTTGTATTTCTAATTTACTGTGATAGGAATGAGTGCTCTTAACATGTAACTATTATATCATGCATAGGAGAAAACATAAAATTCTCTACAAAATTGCATAAAGGAACAGTACATGTATGTTTTAAACCATGCTAAAATTATGAGCTACAATTTACACTTACTACTTATAAACCAATTATTCATGTGGCATGATCATTACAAGGACTCATTATAAGAATATACCTTGTTGTGCATAATGACCAAAGCAATGTCGTACAACGATATTGTTAACTGACAACGGAACTCCAAGAGCTTTAATCAAACTGTTATTATTTTGTCATTTTTTTAACTTCTTAAAGGAGATCTCATTTAAAATGTTGAATACAAATTAAAATCTGTGTGTTAAATCAAAATAAATTATCTGTTGTTGTTGGATCTAGTTGGGTGTTGTGTGAATTCATGGTAAACAACAATGAGTAAAATTGAACACCAGATTAGACTTAACACACATCACAGGCATATACATATGTGATAAAACTTCATAATATACTCATTTACATGTAGAAACCAAAACACTATTAACTATCTTGAAAGCATGGACTACGAACATACATTAAAGTGCAATATCTTAAAAACGTTGATTAAAAAAGGTGAATATTTAACAAAACTCAAGTCTGAATATACAGAATATACAGAACTTTTAAAGGACGTGACCTAATTTCCATGTGTACTTTTAAAGATACATGCCCATATTTTAATGGCACCCCAAAGACATAACAGAGAACAAGCTATGTTTAATAAAAGTAAAATTACTGCATAAAAAAAGCCTTTCTGTGTAAGCTCCCTTTCACTAAAGTCAGTCTGTTTCTGATTTAGTTTATTTATTTATTGTTTTGATCGGTGTTTAATGTCGTACTCAAGATTATTTCACCTATATGAACACTTTGCATTGCCAGTGTATGGTGGAAAACCGAGAAGAAACCTTGTAAACCCCACCCCGCAAAATCAGCAAAGCTACCTTTTTATATCTAAGGTTAGAAGGAATCTAACCTATTCTGGATACAGAGAAGGGGACTCTGTAGTCCAACACTCAACCACAGAGCCACAATGTGGTCCCTGTTGTGGTTCTGAACCATTAACTATACTGTTTAAGACATTGCGTTTCTGAACCCTTGACATCACTACCGAATTCAAAATAGCTCATACTCTGTTATGTCGACCATATGGGCCTATATAATTTGAATGCCATACATTACACAGGGAAAATAGTGAAATATGGTTGAAAATTGCTGGCCTTGTCCTTAATCTAGACAGCCAATGTGCTGTTCATTGTCTTCTTCATATTTACAATATTATGCTTCAAAAGGCTCCAATAGTTTGGGGTTGAAATATTTTGGACAGTTGCTTAGCATCCTATAAAGCTTGTAATTTGTATATTCAGACATGAAATTTGTACTTGCAATCAAAATTTGATGCGTGTCAACATCATAAATACCAAGGGACACAACTCTTACTACATGAACATAGTGTGTTTACCATTTAAATGTTAATTAAGAATCATGCTAAGAAACAGAAGAGTAAAGTTTACCTTTATGACTTAGTATTAGTGAATTGTTATTAATGTTAGATTTAAACAAATACATAAAAAATGAGTAAGTTTAGCTGTAAGTAAGTAATTACCACACACTTCCCTCCACAGCTTACAGCAATAGACTTAGTCCCAATTTAAAATTTTTGTCATTACTTTTTTTTCAAGATTTTTAATAAGCTTTTAACTAATTTGGGGCTGAAGCAGTATTTGGGGTGAATTATATTTCTGCATATATATTTTTATGTGTGTGTTGGGAGGGGGTGATAAGTGATATGATTCAATATGTAACTCGCTGTTCACTGTATAAGTAAATCACAATTTATCCGGAAACGGAAGTCATTTCTGGAAGACATGTAAAACAATACTGACAGTGCTCATCATTTGGGGTGGGGTAAATAAGCTATACAATATTGTGACAGTATTGTACATGTAGGCTCAACAGTTATTAAAAGGGAAAAGGAAAGCATGGCGAATGGTCAATGACAATAAAGCAGCAATTCTGGTCATGGTTACATTATTAGTTTGAAGTTAATCAGTTAAATAGATATCAGCCAACAATCTTTTGTAGCATCTTAAACTTATTCAGCTGGTCCATCGGCCTTATCAAATAAACTATTATCTTAAATCAAAGGGCTTCACTAAAGCAGGCATGATGTGTAGGCATGATGTTTAGTTTGGCAATGTCATATTGTTGTCGCTGACTTGTTTTCCGGCCTCCTATC
>JAVFBZ010185445.1:4585-14984 GCA_032466195.1 Katharina tunicata
ATGAATGAATGAATGAATGAATGAATGAATGAATGCATGAATGAATAAATGAATGAATGTGCGAACGGACGGGCGATCGGTCGTTCGAATGAACAAATGTCACACAAATGTTTTCTAAATCATTCGGGAGGAAAATACGATTTTACTAGCAGTAATTAAATGAAAATGTAATATGTCGTAAATATCGTTTTAATTGTTGATAAGAAATTATACGCTACTGGATTGAAGCATTGCAATTGGTCTTAAATCTTAGAGGTATGCTGGTAATGACGAAGCATGTCTGTGGATTAAAGCAACACCTTTTTTCTGGCCGAACCATTATAAACTATCGTACGTCGGCAATTTACGGCAACTGTTGTAAGATATATCGAGCTTATACAAGACGAGGCCATTCTATATGTACACTATGCGAATTTCACATTTAAGTCATTTCTCAATTCCAGGAGGCATAATAAGCCAGAGTTAATCAAGAACATGGGAGAGCTTTTAAGCTGCCAGAACTTGTTCTCTTCGGCTATGAAATATAATACACAAAATGGCTCAGTCATAGTTAGTTAGAATGAAAGACATTACGGTGTAGTTTTCAGAATTTATCTCAAAGTCAAAATCAGTTTTAATCAGCATTTGCATATATTATACCGTGTACCCCCAAAAATGTGAATTTTCGCAATTATTTTTACATACAGTACTTGGACGTATGACGCGAACTACCCATGAACAGATTCTAAATTTCTATTCGGCGGACGTCGTTGGCTTGGTTATTTATATATTTAGGTTAATACAAATGGACAAGAGTAAACTAAAAAAACATAATTATTAAATCCACATTGAGTGGTATTTCACACACTGAAATGTTGGATATAGTTTAGCTTTTCTCTACACAAACCGGCTTATTCTTCACTGCTAAAAAAAGGTTCAACTCAAACAGAAGGCTAAATTTTGTCCACACCAAGTTCTAAACTGAATACGGGAAAATCAATCTAAATGTTTGCACTATTTACCATTAAAATAAGGAAGTGTTGGCTACAACATAAGTGAAAACCGACTAGTATATACGTTGTAGGCCCTATTTGTCTTGTGATCGGCTAGCGTGTCCATGTGTCTAAACCAAGCTTTCAGGCTCAAGTGCTACATAACTATACCATGTTAAGAGTACGCCAGAGTAGCGCGACAGTTGTCGGCTTCCATTCCGGCGGACAAACCTCTCTTACAGGCATCTTTTAGAAGCGGTTAATTTATGTTTAATCGCTGCATGTTACGTGAGAATTGAGCGTTTCCATCACATTTCGCTCGCTGGGACAATCTGAGGCGCCAGCCCGTACCAGTTTACCGTAACAGTTACGGTACGAGGAATCGGACAAAGTTGTATGAATATAGCTCTATCGTGGAAAGATTTAGATTTGCTAAAGGGAACAGCGACTCTCAACTTTTAACATATCTATTGATAAGAGCATAGGGTTTATTTGTGTGTAGTTGACCCATTAAATATAGCAATTAACAATCAATAAGATTTTGAATTCAGGCTGTGAAATAGCGCTGTAGTTTACTTTCGCTTTTTACCCACACTGAGAACTGTATATGTAGGTAGGCCTGCAGTATAACAGAGGCAATATGCAACAGGGTAAACTTGATATTTTATTTCCTAATAAATATACAATTGAAATATATTGAAAACTTTTGACGATATTTCTTACACAAATAACACGAACTATACATGGGAAGTGTCTGGAGGCTGTGGCGATCGCGGTGTGGTTTGTAAGCGGTTTCTTTCTGGTTTTCTATAATACACCCTCAACGCTTAGTCATCATATATATAAGAAATAAAACAAACAAACAAACAAACAAATATAAATATCATCTAATCTATCTAGTATAAAACTTAAGTAATAGTTTAGTGGCTAAAACCAGTTCAATATTTTACGCACAGCAAAATATGTTGATATCAAAATCACATTAGCTGGCGCTGGCCTAACAAACCGCGAGGCAAATAGTGTTGCGGAAGTTTTGTCGATTTATTGGCAATATAAGCAAAGGCCGTTGAACTTGGCTCTCCAGGAAGCCTTTACAGATTCTGTACTTCTCTGTATTCTGTTTAAGTGTTTAATCATACGCTCTAGAAGATTCTGATAATTTCTGAAATATAGAAGTGCGTATATGCCTTTCAATAAAAAAAAAAAGACAGCCCTTATTTTGGTGACCTTTTAAGGTTAACTATTTTTAATAAAGTAGATAAAAAAACTCATGAAGATATAAAGCAATTTTCTGTATATCAAGTATTCCTAAATTACCACAATATTGTGTATGCCATTTTCTATAAGACTCAATCTCACATTAGTGTATGCGTGCAAAGCTTAAGAGAAGAAACAGCATTTCCTGTGAAAAAAACGAGGAAGCCATTATAACTTTGATTAAAATGGGTCTATTTTAGTATATAAATATATATTCGTCTTTATTAAAATTATCCGATTAGCATGTTCGCAATTAACATGTACACGCAAGCAATAAAACAATCAGTTTAGCGAATTAGTATTAATACATAGATTGATCATGTGATATATACAAACCAGCTTAATGTAGAGCAATAGCTGATTTAATATCTCTTATAATCTCATATATGTTTTATCTTTTCATTAATCGATCGTCGACAAACGGATTTGAATAAATATTAAGGTATTTTAATAGTGAGTTTTCGAAGTGAAATATATAATCCCGCCTTCTTTGGCCTATATATATATTAAAGCAAATATAAATCTATATGTATAGAGTTACACAAGGTCAACATTTATCAGTTTGGAATTTCAGTAGCGTATAATAAATATAAATTGTTTCTGAATTGAGCTTGAAATTTTCAATTTTGTATCACATTGTTCATAACACTTTATAATACTAAAATGATGTATTGCATATGATGTGTCTTTTGAGCATATTAAATGTTTTCTGATTATCAACATTTTTCTGATAATAATGAAAATAGACAAGAGGTTAATAATAAAGGTTTTAGATATAGTATTTGATCTCCGTTCTCGTCAAGAAGACATACTTTATATAGAGTTCGCATGCATGATATTAGGTGTAAAACAAATTAATATTGTATCCACTGATACGGAAGAAAGAATGGGTATTTTTTATATGGTGCAAAATACAAGTAAGAATTTGGATATTGAAACAAAATACTTTTGATTAAATCAGCTTTATTGCTGAATCATGCCAAAATAATCCGATGTGAATTCACAAATAAACGGGATATTACATATTTCATTTCCACAAAGAGCTTATATCATAATTACAAATGTATGTAAAAGGTTCCAAAAAATTACAAATACGGTTACGTATAGGCCTATAAATGTATGCCTATAAAAGCTGTCTGTCACGTGTATAACAATTTACATATATTAACATATTTTGTTAAATACAATTATTTCGTTTTATCTCATTATGAGTAACTGGGACCAAGACTGCACGTGCACTTTTCCAAAGCTATCAGATTTTTTTCAAACTACAGTTAATAAGTCTGTCTTCCTGTGACAATAAACGAACCTTGAAATTAGACTATCCAGCTTCCTCTACATATGAAAGCAACATGAAAGAAATAATACATAGGATTGTGAAGTAACAACTTTTTTGCACGAAAGATTCACACCGGGGACGTTTCTATAAATATAGGTGCAATATTCTTTGTTACGTTTTCTCATGAAAATCGGACTCGTGCAAATCTTTCTCTGGGTCACATGTGTTGTATTAGGGACATGAAATCAAACCCCCAATAAACGCGTGAAAACAAATTATTGTCTTATTGTATTGTCCCACAACCTGGTCTTTTTTCTTCAAATTTACGTAAACGTTTTCTCGGTTCTGTGCTAATATATAGAGATTGAAACGGCGATCGACTTTCCCCACTTCCAGTCCAACTGACCGCCATGTAGTGTGTATTCTCTGTCTAGCCTGGAAATCAGCTAGAGGTTTATGTTAAAGTGCAAAGTCTGTCTCCCAGATTAGGATCAAAGAGAACAATAAAAACAAAACACCTTGAAAACAAATTTGAATGTATCGAAAAGCAAAATTGTTGACTTTAAAAGCCATAATATTAATTCGGCAACGATCATTTGTTTCATAGGCTATATAATTAATAATGTTTGCTGTAAAAGATTTTTGCCCCGTTGATCGTTGGCTAAAGACACCAAACAAGAGGCGAGAAAACCCCCAAATGAATCCAAACTGACACTATGGCTTAAGATAATTAGCCTCGAGGGATGTTTGTACTAATATATTCTATGATAATGAATTCCACTAAGTAATTTAGCAAGAAGATAACATTCCGTTTAACGACAAACAAGATATGTTTAAGGTTCTATATATTAGGGCTTCAGTTTATGATGATGATGATGATGCTAGAATTAGTGGCGCTTTCCAGTCCTCTAAGGAATAAGATACTGATTTACGCCACCCCTGTAATAATATTTTTTATCTTCATTAATACTGCATGAACTGCAATTAAACATGACCTTTTTATTATTCTTCGGGGTTTTGCAATTGGTCTTATATTCTATAATTGCCTCTGTTCTTTTGTCAAAGGAAGTGCTGCAATACGGGGTGAGAATCGGCATTTTGATTATTTACGATACAAGATTTTATATAAAGCATGCAGACAACGAGCTTCCAACCAACGTCAACCTACCATCTAATTCTCGGCGATATATATCTTGCGGCCTAATCAACAAACATCACTTAAAGCATTGCTGGCTTCCAAGCCGAGGCACTACTCATCTATACTTCCCAATAATACATTTCAAGCGGTCTCCAGCGGACCCTGTAAAAACTGATGTTGTAATCCGGCTTTCTCATCTATAGGCAACACAAAATCTGATCTCCGGCGATTTATCTTAAGCGGTCTAATCATGAGCATGTTAGCCATTCCATGTCCAGGCTTTCTAGCCTAGACAACCATCTAATCTGCAACAATATTCCCAACTGTCAAGAAAATTTTCTAAATGTTGAAAAGCATTCGGTCACGAAGCCATCTTACCCACAATCAAACATGTACATAAGTAGTCTGATTCCGAACAAAAAAACTTCATTTTACTTGATGTTTATGTAATTTTATAATAACAGCTTGAGGAATATTGCGAAACGTAAACGAAGCGTTGAGTAAAATAAAGCTCTCTGTGTTCGTAATTACACTACTCGTGTATTACAAACAAAAAAGCATCAATGGAACTAAGGGCTATGTTAAAGATATAATTCTCAGCAATAAACTATAAGCCATCTGGTATGTCCAATTAACTATGACAGGCATCTAACATGTGACAACTAAACATTTAATTTCAACTTGTATATAAAGACGTCCGGAATACATTCAACCGTCGCCATTATCAACCTGCGAGACACTATCAAAGTCAATTGGGAAACATCTTCCCATCGCCCCCATTTTACTTATGAAATAACATCAATCTCCTTAGAAACATCTCAATCACAAGTAATGTAATAAAGGAAATACAGCTTAAAAACCATCGGGTTCTCCAACCCACTTTAACTAAATATCTAATAATGCCCATTATGTTGTACAATGATGTTAAATAATTGGAACATGAAACATAAGTAACTCAACATAAACACAAGCTTTATCGTATGCAGTTAATTTTGATATGCAGCCGAAGAAACCTTGATCCATGTACTAATTGTAATCTTGAAATAACAAAAATTTTGGGTTTCAACATGTGTATATAAAGGAGTTTTGTATTCAGTCTTTATAATAAAAGGCGTATGGTTTAAATAAAGAGAAAAAATTTACTTAGTGGACAAATTGCGCAACAATAAGTTAAAGGTGGGACATTTTGCACTAAGTATACTTATAAGTGGGCGGGAACCCAAATTACAGTCCGTTTGAAATGCCTTTTTTTCTTGTTTCTAGGTATACAATTAATAAATACATAGATAATTATATGTATGTTGATAAGGTGGTCGTAACTGTGGAATGTGAACTAGATATATACACGGTGGAATTACAAACCAAATAGGTATACCGCAAACCTTTTAATAATTCGGATGGTTAAATATATATTAAAAATTACAAAACGTCACATGGCAGTCAGTGAACATAGATAAGATTTGCAGACTCATTAGCGGCTTTCTATAGTAAGTCTAATGTCATCGTGTAGGCGTAGCAATGGTGATCAAACTTAGAGCGTCAATAAACGATTACAATTGCAGGAAGTTTAATGTACTTATTCGACTGATTGTCTGACAAACATCATGCCCTGTATAATCACAGCGCGCGCGTCATCGAAAGTATTTTAATGCGAGTATTAAGTGGCCAATTAATCTATGACATATTGTGCAATAATTAACCACTGCTAATTAGTTGACCATAAATAACTAGCTTCTGAATTCCATTCTGTCGACGTTTATTTTGAGTTCATTGGGTACATCCAGATGTACGGTTCTACTTTCTTGAAGCTTCGAAACAACATAACTGTGTCTGTCTTAAAGTCTTGTGATAGTTATAGCTACCGAGTAAATTAATTTTAGTATATGAAGGATTAACAAAACAATACGATATCTTTGACACCGCTTAATAACAAGTGAGGTCATTTTCGTTGTTAAAATCGAATAAGACAAAGCCAATTTTCGGGATTGAACAATTTTACTTTTTAAAAAACCCAAGCTTAGTTCAGTGTTAAACATCTACTATGCTGTTGATGTGAATACTAATATCAATATCGATTTCTCTTTGACGTTTTTGATTACGGTTACAATGGCAAATACATTTTTAAATTGTTAAATAGATTTAAACATTTTTTTCCACTTAACCCAAATGTGGAAAATTCAAAGACTTCAAATTAAGTGTGCTTCAATATTGACGCAGGTAATAATAAATTTCAAGTATTGTTTAAGCCGGCTTTTAAAGATTTGTTGGGGACAAAACTTAAAATATTTCAGGCCGAATATATATAACGTTAGAACGTAGTTGATTTCAACCTCAACTGAATGCCTTGTACATCGTGTAACATTAAATAAAGATCATGCTATAAATAAATTCATTTTATTTAAATTTTTCTGAATTTTTTAAATCAGTTGGGAATTACCGTTTTGTCATAAATAGTAAATTTTGATAATATGTCATTTTAAACACAGCAATTTAAAATACGACAGATTTGCCGGAACGTGTCTTGTCGACGAAAAGAACACGGAGTGTTAAAAGTTAAAAGGCCGATGTTAACATTCACCTAGAGAATACATACAATCAGCTGGAACGAAAGGGGTAATCTGTAAAGCCAACTCAAACAAATTATCATAGGAAAGTCTGTTAAAAAAACACTCTATGCGTCTCGAAGTCAGAATCGTTCTCTAAGTGCAATTTTCCCATAGAACTAGATGGGGGAAATATGCGGGAAGTATTTAAACGGCGTTGGAGAGGTAAGGCCTGGGCTCCCAGTTCAAACAGAATGAACGCTGCTGGATGAAATCCGTAGCTCGAGTCGTTTTCTCACACAAGTCGCTTTAATTCTCTCCACGTTTCAGTCACGTTTCTGACTCTGTACAAGGAGGCAGGTTTAACAGTTGATCGCGGCTCTCAGAGCCCACTGCTTCCCTCTCCCATCTTTGTTTCTTACGAATCTATCGTCTGTGTAAATCCGGAGAGTAACGTTTAGCCCAAGAATGCCTATACCTAGAGAGGATCAAAGGGAAGCCCCCAGCAAGGGGTCTTTATTGAACGTGCTCTATTATATGGAATAGACAAAGAATAAGAGGGACAAACATGGACGGGCACAGACAGCTGTACTTAATGAGGAACAAGCTAAAGCTGTGTACTTAACTAGGGCCTTACAAAACCAATTCTTGTAGTGCAAAAGAGAAACAATACAATGTAACATTTCACACAGACAATGCAGAAAATCTTCAAAAGTAATAAACAGAAAAAAAACAAAGAAAGGTAAAGCGGTTCACAAGAAAATCCTTTAAACAAATGCATCTGTTTACAGAAAAATTATTGAAGTAAACCGAAAGTATTATAATGCATGTGTACGCTGCAACCTTTGCACTAATGATTCAATACATAGGTTCCAAAGTACCTTGTAGTACAAATAATGCTTAGATGCTTCAAATCACCCTTCCCGAGATTTGTTGCAAATTTAAGCGAAGAGGCAAACAAAAATCGAGCATAAATTGTGTGTGAGTGTATAAAATGGCCCTAAATATAAGCTTAGAGAAAATTTCCACTTCAGCAAAGCTATCCGCCTCAAATGGACTCGACAACTCGACTCGATGTTCCGAAGAAGAACATGTTTCACACACTTACATAATTCATTTATCCCTTTATTTAAGATGGCATTGAACATGTTTAAGCAAACATAACCTATAGGTGATGCAGTTTTTTCCAGTAAGGTAATGAAGTCTGCGAAAGGTGCGAATTCCTGATCAGAAGGCTACGACTTAACCGAAAGAAATCATCTCAGTATCTGTCTTATGGTACGGTCCGTGGATGCCGATAAGTCTACATAAATATAGGCCTACCACTGCTTGTCTTGCAGAAGGAATCCGGAAGATTTCTTCCAAAATTCGTCCGCAAGTGGGCACATTACTGGCAGACAAAGGTAAGTAAATCCAACTTCTCGTGGGATTTTTAACAGCCTTAGACGAGACCGAGCCAATTTCCATACAACGAACGAAGATCGCGCTACTATTGTAAGAATGTGATCAAACTATGCGAGCAGACAATGACACATTACTTTGAAATTAAGTCAATGATAATAAGAATGTGCCGCACTCTAGCTAGCGCATGGTATATTATTTTTGACGTAAATTTGTCTTAAACGTAGCCTTGCAGCGCCGAGGAAACATATACGTTTGTCTTATAATCATCGCTTCACCGATGGGGGTAAAACTGGGTATAATTGAGATAAATCGTATGAATAAAGGGCCTAATCATTTGAGACGATATTCCGCTACAAAGTTGGGAGTTCTTCAATCTAATCAGATGTGATGTCTGACAGACGGCAGATAGCTCGACAGGTTGTTGCTATGTTCACGTCTTCTGGAATCAAACTATGGATAGCCGAGAAAACGTATATTTATCACAGAGTAAATCGTTTTATACAAGAGCCAGTGAATCTATCTTTGGCATGGCCAAGAAATGTTCGTTATTTCAACACATTACCCAGGCTAATATTGGCTTGGTTCTATCTGTTCTGGGTAAAGGCAATGTCGTCAAAGTATAGGCCTTAGACCACCTATATGAAAATTACTGGCATATCTTAATTTGATAATTTGATAAAATCAACTGGCTGTAAAGGTTGGTGGTCACATCTCTGACGTATAGATTACAATGATTTCACGGCGCCATTTTCACATATAGTTTATAGCCAGAGAGCAAAAGAGAACACCTTAATTAAGGAAAGAGCAGTGTGTCTGTCTCTGATAATGGCCATGTTTGTTATACAAAATCTGACCAAAGTTGCTTAATAAGAACAATTAGCGAGAAAAAGGCGCCGCAAGTTTAACATATGGGAGACGTGCTATTCCAAACTGGTCTAAAACAGCAGTTCACGTATCATCGTTACCATCCCGTTAAATCGCAACACCTAATCTGTTTGACTCATTGATGCTGGAGTTTTGTGTACATTGAAACTATTTTAAGATTCTACAGTAATTGGTTACCAAGCACTCCCTCCGTTAACCTGAAATACCCATTTCTTACATAACCATTCGACGTCAGCGCCATTAAAATTGTTTGTCCAGTTGACCAGATTTACGTTAATTATTGTACGACCTTACTAACTTTTAAAAACAAAAAAGTCTCTTGTTATATGGATTGTATATAGCTTACTGGTGTAATACTGTTGTGATTGTTTCATTGTTTGGTTCGTTGGTTGATTGATTTGTTGGTTGGCCAAATTATCGATGCATTTGTGATAAAGCGGTCTTTAGACGTTTGTGAATCACCATCGCAATATTTTCAATAAATATTTTAACCGCACATGATCTCTAATTTCCGATTTATTTTGGGATTGAAGAGTAAAACATTTCTAAAACTTGGCGCGGATTTCTATTCATGAACATAGATAAAAATAAGGCTCCTAAAGAAAAGGGCCCCCAAAATAACCTGTATTATAAAAATAGTAATATATTATTAAAACTACACCTTGTTTATATGTCCCTCATTAATGCTACATTTACCCTCGAAGCCCTGTTTTCTGGGAGAATGAAATACTCTTAACTTCAATTCAAATTCGTCATTTATATATATAGGCTTGGATAAGTCCAATGTTTAAGCCGTCAATGGACATAAGATATTTCCTTATTATATCTGTATCTAAAGAGATACCAAGTCGATAAGTTTCCAGGAACTCGAACCAATACCGGGGGCATATCGCCTTCCACATTTTGTATACGACCATTTGTT
>JAVFBZ010185445.1:15084-25345 GCA_032466195.1 Katharina tunicata
ACACCTGAGTTGATATCATCATTGAAGCAATGTCCTGGGACTCGCCAAAAAGAACTCGACCTAATAAATCATCTTAAACAGCCTGTATTTTGCAGGTATTATTTCGCCCAGTTATAAATCAGATAAGCGTGAAATCAGTGAAACCCTGTCGCTAACACGAGTAATTATACTTGAAAAATAGGGTCGACTGAACAACAAAAGGTGGAACTAAGCGCCTTGATAGGCCCACGCCTTTGTACAAATACCAGTGTCGTCTAGTTTGGATCTTTAACTCTATTCTTTTGATCTAAATCTTTGGTGGTTAAATACTGTTAAATACTTTTCACAGCATTCGCAATTTTTAATGAGTAAAAAAAAATAATTAAACATCAATATATATACTGCCTGTCCCCAAGAATGATTTTTGTTGACTGACCCCTATGCCAACCCTCTCAAATGACCCGGCAATGTGATGACCTCCTGATTCAATGACAGTAGCACGCGCTGGCACGCGCCCCTCGCCAGATTTGTTTCGACGTGGACTTTGACCTCATAACCTCTCTTTCACAATGAAATCCCAAACATATCTGCATTATTTGTATTTTAATAGGCCACATTTTATATCCACAATTTCGTTTGAGACGCTGAGTTTGAAAGAGACATTAGTCGCCGTGTAATTAATAAGCAACTAGCCTTTGTGACTGGAAGAGATTGAACACCTGTTTCCAATAGCTTTCCAATAGCCACCACCTTTGAACGTATTCTTTTGGAAATAATAAAGCAATATATTAGAACTGAAATGCTGTTGTTATTCATATGTAAACCAAACTTTGAACACAAGTATACAAACGCCAACAATGAACCGTCTGTTCGAAGTTGTTGTTGTAAGCTACGTTTATGAGCATGTCTTACAAAGGTGTATACAGGCTTAAAACTTCAATTCAAATATTGCTATAAGGCATATTGAAAAAAAGCAGAAAAAGGGCCTTAAAATGCTGTACACGTGCCAAACAGTCCTCGCGACCATCTATTCATACTGTACTTCACGTGGTCTAATTGTATGCCTTTTCCCCGGTCTCCTGGTTTGTTAGTGCTGGATAAAATGTTATTAAAAAAAATTTCGTTTTGGGGTGTTTATCATGTTGTGAGACTTGCACAATCGAGAAAAATTAAAACAACAATAATAATCATATTGAATATAGATATAAGAGCAAAGCACATCTATCTACATCAATATGCCATCTGGTATATTTTAGCCGTTGATGGCATCATGAAGCCGAAATATATTATCTATACCAACATGACTTCCTTATTCGGAGTTTCTCTTATTCTATTTTTCTCTGACTGAGGGAAGTAAGTTTGCAGATTATATTCATGCTGTCATACTTACCAGTGGAGGAAGAATATCTTTCCAACAGCAAAAACACGAAACAGACTACACATGTTATGATTGTGTTATACGAGTCGCTGTCTATACTGTTGGAATATAGGGCCGTTTATGGGTGTTAACCGTTTGAAGGTTCTTTTGTTGGACGTCTAATGGCCTACGTATGGCACCAAAGGTTTTCCTTACAACTAAATGCTCAACATGAATTAAGGCATAAAGAAATGAACAAAATGCACACACTCCACTTTTAGGTGTGTTTCTACGGAGATCTCTGAATGTTTCATTTCCCTATTATTTGAAGGAGTGCTGTGCATGATCTTTCTACTGAGGTACTACATTTCTTTATGTTTTGTGCCCTATAAAATATGGACTAGCTACACTGTACTTTTCAAATTGTAATTACCACACCGATAATATTTAATTCTCCAATACATGTTGAACGTATTGGCCATATACGCAGTGTTTGGTATTTGGTTAATCGCTAAAGGCACCAGGCTGGCCTTGTTATATATACGGTTTTGTTAGCGAAGTAGGGGTCGGTGTATAAGTTAAAAATAATAACAAAAGTATAGCAACTATATATAACAATAACCGCTTTGGCTGTTTGACAATATCGCATTCACGCATTGCACAATTTGATTTATTTCTATTCTATTCAGGAAGACAGGCTCAAATGTCTCTCGGGTGTTGAGATAATTTTATTATATGCTGACAATGTTGAGGAACACCATGGCCTGGGTTAAAATTACGAGGCCGAATTTACAATTTGTGTTTATGGAATGCGTTTCTGCTTGTCTTTTGAGTCCTTCACATCATAATTCCTGTTGATGTGTGGTAAAACCCTGTAAGGCATAAGGTCTGCTATTCGGTAGGTTTACATAAAGGAGTTCATTTCCTTTTTGGTGTTGAAATGTGCACTGGAAAAATTGAAAACAAGAAATATCATTAAAAAGTCAGAGGACAAAGTAAAGGATAGGATATCTTTAAAAGAACGTCGATATTGCATTTTTAACTGATATGTTTAACAAAGTCATGTTCTTATCACTGATAAACTTTATACAGTCATGCTCTTTGCACCGATAGATATAATAAAGGCATGCTCATTACACTGATATAGTTACTAAAGTCATGACGTTTGCACTGATAGAGTTAATAAAGTCATGCTCATTAAACTGATAGAGTTAATAAAGTCATGCTCTTTGCACGGATAGAGTTAATAAAGTAATGCTCTTTGCACTAATAGAGTTGATAAAGGCATGCTATGTGCACTGGAGGAGTTAATAAAGCCATGCCCTTTATACTGATAGGATTCATAATGACATGCTGTTTGCACTGATACAGTTAATAGGGCCATGCTCTTTGCACTGATAAATTTTTTAAAGTCATGAAGTTTTCACTGTTAGAGTTTATACAGTCATGCCCTTTGTACTGATAGAGATAATAAAGTCATGCTCTTCGCACTGATAAACGCATGCTATGTGTACTATGGGAGTTAATAAAACCATGCTTTTTTTCAACCAATAGGGTTTATAATGGCATGCTCTTTGCACAGATAGAGTAAATAAAGTAAATCTCTTCGTACTGATAGAGTAAATAAAGTAAATCTCTTCGTACTGATAGAGTAAATAAAGTAAATCTCTTCGTACTGATAGAGTTGATAAAGTCATGCTATATGTGCACTGATGGAGTTAATAAAGCCATGCTCGTTGCACTGTTCGAGTTTTTAAAGTCATGCTCTTTGTGCTGATATAGATAATAAAGCCATCTTCTTTGCACTGCTAGAGTTAATAAAGCGATGCTCTTCCCACTCTTTGCAAACTAGGACAGTTCCTTTAGTTACCGAATCAACCATTGCAGCAAAATAAGACGTGCAGACACCAAGAATGTGCATGTAACATGTTATTAAGCCAATCATCCATATATATATTATTTGATGAAGCTAACCGATGGAATTGTTGATTTATTTGTGCTGGAAAATGAAGGTGCGCGGATTTGTATCTGTTGAAAGCGAGCATAGTATATGACTCCTTCCAAAGATTTGCAACCATCCATTTTTTCTGGTATTTGTCTGTACAACATTAGAAAAGTTATTTTAAGGGGTAGATGTAAATACCTTGAACTTACTATTGTTAAAAGAAATCAAAGGTACACACATATTGTCTTCGGAATCATTTGACAAGTATGTTTCCATGACAACCAGTAAAAACGACTATATATCAAAATCTAATTATCAGGATCGATTTAAATTTTGACACCAAAGTCTTATGGTTGGTATAAATGTAAAACAAAGGTGCAGCTGTTTGGGGATAATTACCATTATTTTATTATTTCCGACGTTCACAAGTTTTCTTCGTAGTATCCCGCGTTCATTCAGCAATATTGAAACAGATAGGTTTATAGAAACATGCATAATCAATTACAACTTCTTGTAAACAAACGTGCACTGTATACTTCTGAGTTTTGCCGGCCTTTTCCATCGTTCAGGGCAAACTGAATTCATAAATTGCATAAACATTATGCTAGTGTGACCTAATCTATTACCTCACGAATCACGTGATATATACTACTCCTAGGTGAAATTAAAACCTGTCTATTCACAAAACATATCAACCATTTGGTTACTTGTCGGTTCAAGGTTGCAATCACGGTAGCGTCCCGTGTTACTTTTAAAAAAAAAAAAAACACATCTTTCAAAATGTTGCCAGCACGTTCAGTTTATTGTTACATTCCCCTGTATATATAAATTTTAAATTGTATACATGGTAGAGATTCTCACAAGAGTTGCCTTACAACACGATTAACTATAGATATATCAGTGAACCACATTGAATAAAATAACTTAGGGTTGTTTAGCAAATTAAAGACCCAACAGCTGCATGAGAGATGATTGCAAAACATGATTGCTTTTTTGATTAAGACATAAGCCGTGTTCAATGATATACCAAAAGCATTGTGACATACTTGTCTGATACGAAGGCGACTTTGAACAGGGAAATGGAACCAGTTTTATGCCGCGTTTATAGAGGATACGGTTATCTCCAAAGAATCAGGAGCCCGTTTCACAAAGCGATCTTAGGCTACGTTAAACGTATATACCATAGCGATCAGTACTGGAGGCATTGTGATGTCATGGTAGTTACTTTCAACGTAAGCTAAGATCGCTTTGTGAAACGGACCCCTGCACACGAATAAAGAGAATAACTCCCTCGACATAAATTTGAGAGCACAATCCAAATCATATAGTTGAAACTAAGAAGTCCATTTTTCAAAGCCGGCATCACGAGTGTCAGTGTGTAAGACATTTATACCATTATAGTTTACCCGGCTAGATCTGTCGTGCAGTGACGTTTATAGTAGTTTTAAAAAAAGTCTATAGCTGAAAAAAATATGTCCACGTCAGTTTGAGAGTATCCCGTGTTTGATTTGATTTGATTTTTTATTATCTATTCACCCAACAAAGTTCATTACAATCAAAAGTAGAAGAATTACATTACGACAAAAAAGAAAGGATTTTTTTTTTCAAAACAAGACATACAGTAAAGCCTCCAGTCACTACTCACGTGCACCTCTGCAATAAAAGGAATAAAAGAAAGTAGTGATTTAGATTGGTTTAAGGTGAAGATTCGCACATATAATAATTTAGAGTGCCGGAAATTCCACACAAAAAGAGACCAGAAAGCCGTTGCCCCAAAGGCCATAAGTCGGTCAGAGATGAGCGGGAATAACGCTTAATAGTGAGATTGATATATCCAGAAATTTGTATTTGTTTTCAAGTGGAAACAGATTTGGGGTGTAATACTTTCAAATAAAAGTGTAAGACAAAACAAATACAAAGCGTCCCATTAAACCCACCTGTCTAACCAGTGCTGACCATTTAGAATAAGTGTTCAAAATAAATGAGGAGATAACTTTTAAAATGTGATTTAAACAAGGGTATGTTCAGAATTAACCGAAGATCGTCGGGTAATTGTTCCATCCCCGGGTTCGATCCCGTGGCTCTCACGTGTTCTACACATATATACGTAAATCGGTTACTTGCTTAATCAAGTAGTTTGCAAACCTGGTGGAGATACATTCCGGGTGATAAAATAAGGTTTGGGAAAAAAACAGAAGGGTACATTTTAAGAGGCACGTTATTTTCTGACGTCACCTCCCCGCCTTGCCCTCTAGTAGGTGGTGTGATGGCATGGTTTCCAAGTCACAGTGCATATGCGACATAAAACGTAGTTGTTCAAATAACCTCTTTCGACCCCCCGCCCTCCTCCACCACGTTACTTCGATAGATTTAATGTTCAAATAAAAACGTCTTATTTTCTGGTAGATGTTTCCCGATAACCATCGTTGTTTTAACAAAACTATTTAAAAAACAAAACGAAATATAGTTACAAGTTTGAACAGAACATTGAAATTTGTAATAGTTGCTAACTTTTAAACAGTATATCTTTTCAGTAATTAACCTAGTTTATAGACAAATTACATGAAGCCAGTGGGTGTAGCTGAAGGCAGAGGGTGTACAATGTGAGCTTAGGTGGCGGAGATTTTGGGTACAGGCCATTCTTTTCGTTTGAGATCACCTAGGGCATAAACTTTATCGTGCGCAATTTCTAAGTGGCCAGCCCGTCAACTCGACGTATGTTTTCCATATGTATTGAAATTGAAAGTAAATATTTTAGAACGTGGAATAAACATTGCTTGAGAACGTCTTGTCTGGCCTGAATGACTTGGGCTTCTAGCCAATTTACACATCGACCACATTCTACATCAAATAACATTACAAGCACTGATGGAGATTTTATCAGATGTATGTTTGCTTTTGGGGAAATTTTAAGC
Source organism: Katharina tunicata (assembly GCA_032466195.1). Lineage (NCBI taxonomy): Eukaryota > Metazoa > Mollusca > Polyplacophora > Chitonida > Mopaliidae > Katharina > Katharina tunicata. Next base: position 21,281 of record JAVFBZ010185445.1, read on the forward strand.
GCCGTAATGGGATTAAAATGTTTGTGGTATTTCTAACAAACAGCGCATTAAGCATCACATCTACTCCACAATATATTAACAAAGCAATCTCTCCGCGAAACAAGTAGTTAACTTCTATACAACGAAATGAAATACATGCCAAGATTTATTACAGAGTAAACACTTTTATTGTGTATAACATTGGCCACATTATAGACCGTTTACAAGAAACTCGATCTGATCAATTCTGCGATGGTGACAGATTCAACGTGTTAATCATTTAAACCAGTATGGGGCAAAAGTCCAAAAGTTCATTTCATCGAGGTATACGGGATTGTTCGTTGTTGTTGTCTTTTTAATTGTTTTTTGTTTTCCTCTACCTTGGAACAATTACAATCGGCGGGTTACGTTACGGACACCCAACGATTGTCTAAATTTCACTCAAACAAGTTATTTTACGAAAGGTTTTACCCACTTTTCTTTGGGGTTAATACAAATTTAAGAGCCCTCGTAACTGTTCATCCATGGTCTAATTACCTGCTAGGCTTCTGACACCACTGCTTCAAGGAAGATGTTCAACAGAAATTAAAACGCGTATAACGTCTGAAAACATCACCAATATCCAACAACCATTCTGGCGTGCTAGTCTGATGGTCAAAGGAAACCGCCGTAACGACAGTGACAACAAACAAGACCACGCAGAAGATAACTTTAGGACACCGGAACAAGTCGGCCCTTTAGCTCAGAGAGCACCATGACATAGATACGATGAGCTTCGTTACCAACTTTACGCTGTCATATATTACGGTCTATGGAAATAACAAACCACCAAATGATGTATATAGACTGCTTTGTTATTTTCTTTATGATTCACTATAATTTTAGATTTGGAACCAACAGGTCAATTGACGAAGGCAAGCCGAATTTTATAAACTAAAAACTATACAAGTCAAACGAGTCAAAATTTCTATAATGGTTTTTAAGGCGGCAGGGACGTTTAAACTCCTTAGAGAAAGAAATACGCTGCTGTGTGGCGAGAATTGTCTAGTTGGATGGAAAACTCCACAAATTCTACAAACAGCTAACTGACAAAGAAATAGGCTGGAAATTGTTTTCTCTCAAAGCTGGACAGGTTACCTAACATGTGTGTATTGATGACATACACCAGCTTCGGTTCAAGTGATAGTCATAGGTTGGATACTATCACTTGCCATCGTAATAAACTGGTTATAGGCAATAGAGTCAGAAATTGATTGCTAATGGCGCACGTGTTATGTGTACAGTCTCTGTAATTGCTGTGTTTAATGAGAGAGAATGTCCTATGGATTAATTACAGATGCTTAGGATTAATTAGACTTGTCTTAATGGGCATTGGTCTGTTCGTTATATGATACATTGGGTTGTTTAATGAAGGGTAGCAGTTACTACCAGATGTTATTTTTGCTGCGGATTCTTGCCTGCTGACCGCATCTTCTCTCGCCCAAACACCCCCACGTATCAGGGCGTCTTCCGACAACCTGATATGGATAGCTGAATTAGGTTTTCTTGGTTTACGTCCCTATTCTATACACTCATGTGGTAAACAGAAGGGAATTCCTTACAGTTTTCCTCACTCACAATGTATATTTTAGAGAATGAAATTGCCTGTTTTCGCATATTATGTGTACCGCTGAGACGGGGGAAGGCTAGGTTAGCCATGCAGTTGAGTAATGGCGGAAGCTCCACATCTCCACTCTGTGCTATTCTAGAACCAACACTGTGAGATTTACAACAAGGTAGCTATATAAAGTTGAATTTGCCTGTTTTCCATCAGAAGAAGATTTGAGTGATAGCAGTATAAGTGCTGTACAATGGAAGGTTTCCACGCTGTCTTGAATTGAGATTAACTGTACATCTCATTGTCAAGTGTTTTTTCTTGATTGTCCAGAAGGCTTACATACTTTGGTAAACAAGGAACGACGGAAAAATCTTGCTCAATATTTCTCTCACATTGTCCCAACTATACGGATACATCATGTGTGACGCACCAGATACTACCACAATACTTTTCCCACCAGGATTCACTGGACCAGGTTCCAATGCTTCCACTCCATCCTACTGGGGTCCAAGAAAACGAATTTTTAGTCGAACTGGTTATAACCTATGTATCTCCCCAGCAGGCAAGGTGTACGGTACCCGTAAAGAAAACGACAAAAACGGTATGTATATTGTTACTCCACTACGGACTTATATTTATATTTCCAGTCGCAATTCGTTGGGTGAATCTAATAACAGTCTCTCAGACTAAGCCGTTGGGTATATGGTGTTTATTTTGCTATTTCAACCAACATTTATGCTGAGATGATGTTTGTCTTCTTTGCGCATGCTCACCCGTATATTGGCCCGACTACAATTACTTTACCAGTCATTTAACACATTTGTAGACGATCACGTGGTGTAGAAGAAACGTCCATCTGGTAATGTGTAAACAAATAAACTTTTATTGCCAAAGTCCATGTCATTCTTTTTCTTTAAATAATGTAATTCGGCATCATAATTTGTTTAATAATTTATATAATGTTATGATCGCAAAGAAAACTACAAAGTTACAGAATCAATGTCGTCTCAAAAGCAATATTATTCACTAGAAATATGCGAAATTGAGGAACAACCTATGCTTGGGCTACATGTGTGCGTTTAGTCTTTATTGGTGTTCCAATTCAACCCAGGCCGAGAAACATTAAAACTAAACACAGATAGAATTTTCCCCAATAAAAACAGGAAAACTTATAGTGTATTAAGTAGTAAGTTGGAAGTCAATCCTTTCGTTGTTTAATCGAAGTGGTTTACTGGTGTTTTCCAGTAAACGACAGTATGTTGTACAAGTGCGGTCCATAGAACGGCGGTGTTGTAACGCTGGGGAAAAACTATACGTCTACTCAGTCAGGGCTAGACTGACGCATCTTTTAGCGGCAAAGACGCTGGGGGTAAATTCGCTAAGATTTACTGCCTGCTTATGATGGTTAACTGATGGTGAACACGAAATGACAGCGACCACATGTTACAGACTGGAGACAACCACTTTAGGTGTTTTAGCTGATATATATATATATATACTAAAGGAAGTCCCACATTCAGGAACGATGTTTAAATAATTTGTCTGGTTTCTGGGACCGGTGTAAAGAAACATGTCAGGATTCAGGACAGAAGAAACTTGTCTGGATTCAGGACCGAAAGAAACATGTCTGGATTCAGGACCGAATTTAAGAAAATTGTCTCGATTCGGGAAAGATGTAAAGAAATTTGTCTGGATTAAGGTCCGACGTAAGCAAACCTGTAAATTGAGCAAGCTAAGTTTCGTACTACGAGAAAAGTTGGCTAAGTGATCTATGTGGCTTACATGTCGGTGGTATATAATTCAGCACTGGTGTTAGAGTTCAGTTCGGCATTTCTGTTAATTTCTAGTTTTGATTTTATGTGGTTTCTCTGCCAAGCGAGTGACCTCCAAACATTAGGCTGTTCAAAGTAACTGTGTAAACGATGCACAAAGTATTGGTGATGTCATTTAGTGTGCATTTCACCCATTCCTTCTATGTCATTGAAATTGGTAAGCACATATACATAAGTCGGTAGCTTTATGACATATAAGAAGAAAAAATTATTTTCCCTTTTTTCATTCAGCCACTAAAGCGCACAGTGTGAACGCTTTTGCTAGACTGGAGATGATCCTGTTTTTTGTACTGACTGGCTCCATACTTGTATATACTGCAAAGTACCCTTGTGTATAGATAGCCTAATAAACATATACAGCGAGGTCTGAACATAAATCTCCAAATCAGATAATATTTCAAGGTCTACCATAAACCAAACCTAACACAGAGGAACAAAATTATTGCAGAAAGTCAGTATAAGCCACACAACATTACACCCTCGTAAACCACTTCGAGGGTTTTTGTCACCGTCAATTAGAATATTAAGCCGTGCTAAATAGAACTGTATCACCTCAATCTATGTAGAACCTGAAAACAACCCTGGTCATAAAAAATACCTCCAACAAAACTGATGACAATGTTAGGTCTGGGTTACATTTAACTGAATGGTTCCATC
>JAVFBZ010185446.1:0-15002 GCA_032466195.1 Katharina tunicata
TGACTCATTTGTTAGTGAGATTAGTGACTCACTTGTTAGTGAGATTGTTGACTCACTTGTTAGTGAGATTGTTGACTCATTTGTTGGTGAGATTTTTGACTCATTTGTTAGTGACTCAATTGTTGACTCGGTTAGCGACTCATTTGATGACTCGGTTAGCGACTCAATTGGTGAGTTGGCATTGTTTACTCCTATGTTGACCGACGTCCCTGACATATCGGTAATAGTATCATTTGTTTCGAAATCTCGTCACGATAGAAGTAATGCACGGCGGAGAAAACTTTATCTTAACATTATTGGGGTTAGGATAGGCGCCTACTGGGAACTTCCTAGAACTGACCAATGGGGACTCGGTACGTGCCCGCTGGTGTTGAGTTTAACCGACTTGGAAGGACCCTGGAAGTTCGGATCCAATCTTATGTCGGTAATCCTGTCAAATTTAGGGACGATTTACTCATTAAGTTGAACTCACTTGGAATTCTGTCATCTCAAATTGATGCTCTTCGTCAATTACGAGGATAAAAAAATTGGTTCGTCACCTTTAAAACAGAAGCTGCGATCCGAAATCTTACAACGCGGTGAAATATTTTGCGACCAGATAAACTCAAAAGTGCCCTTTTTCTTTAGAAAATGTTGTTGGAATTCGTGTACATTGGTTGCCTTATTTTGTATGGGATTCAGCTGTGGCAAAGTTTTTTGCGGATTTTGGGGAGGTTAAAGACGAAAAAGTGCCAAATAGTAACATCTCAACTGGCGTGCGTCGTGTAACAGTTGACATTAAAGCTTGGAGATTGCCAGGTATTCCATATGTAAGCGAGATATGCGGATATCCTGTATTAGCTATTGTGCCAGGTAGACAATCGTTCTGCCTTCGCTGCAATTTAAAAGGCCACATACGGCGCGATTGTGTAAGCGAACAATGCGCTTTGTGTAGATCCTTCTCCCATCTACGTCCAGCTGTGCGCGTCAGAGAAATTGCTATGCATCCAAACCTGGGGTTCGGGAGGAACCTGTCGACCTTCAGGAAGATGGTAGTGAAACCCCCACAGGTGCTTACAATTGTCATTCTGAAAGGGGCGCCAGTGACTCCTCTGATAGTGATTCCTCTATAGAGGAAACTGAACGTCCAGAGACGGCTTCTATTACACTGCACAATACTAAACTTTCTCTTTCGTCTAATTTAGAGCTCTCTCCTATGACAAGCAGTAGCCAGCCCTGGTTTAACCCTGCCAGGTATAGCAGGGAAAACTACTCGGCAGTCAAGAATATTTTACCAGTTTCGCCCGTGTCCAGTAGTTCTAGTAGTGCAGGACCAGCATCGCCACTTGTGTCGGTGGATCCATTCGTTGGCGGGAACCCTGTTGCCTGTCACATTCCTGTGGACACGGGGGCACTTTCACAGGAATGCCGTATTCTCTCCTCGTCCCCAGTAGATGCAGATATTATTTCGCCAGATGTCTTTGCCGGGCTAAACAAGCCAGTATGTACACAGGACCGTGCCCAATCTCTCCCGGAATCGGTGTCTTTGTCGTTTGATGAAGATGAATCTGTTACTGTCTCAAAGAAACGCCGCGGTATATCAGGCTCCAGGAAATCTAAGGTTGCCAAATCCGTTAAATAATGTGTACTGTTTCAAACGAGATATCCTCTAGTGGGGCTGTGCTAAATTTGTATTGTGAACTGATTCGAATTTGTTTTATATTGACGTTAATATCCCGCATCGAATTCACTGTTTTGCAGGATTTTTTGCGGCTTCATATTTGCGTTAAATCAGCAGTGGTATGTATTTATCCTTCATATGTCCTTTTTCTCCGCACTTTTCTTCCAGTTTTTAGGAATCAGAGTATCAACAATTATCAATGTATACTTTTTTATTACTATTAATAACAATTGTTATGAACTTATCTCTTTGTTCAATTAATTGTAATGGCTTAAACTCTCAGGTAAAAAGAACCAATTTATTTACATCCTGTAATCTTTTTAAGTATGACATCATTTTCCTACAAGAAACATTTTTGAGTTATGTTAATTTAAAAAAAAATGATTGGAAACGTGAGTGGGGTGGGGAATGTTTTTCCTACGGCTCCAATACTTCTCCGGGTGTGGGTATTTTATTTAAGTCAAACCTAAAAATCACTGTTTCTAAAGTTACGGGTGACTTTGACGGGAGGGTTATTGTATGTGATTGTACCATTAACAATTCTAAGTTACGTTTAATTTCCGTTTATTCTCCATCAGATAACCTTACTGTTAAAAGGGATTTCTTTAATTCTCTACATCAATATTGTATTACTAGTAGGCCTATTATTTTAGCAGCTGACTTTTATGTTATTTTTGGTGGTAGACTAGACCGCGGCACAGCCGGATCAGAATGTATTTTATCACTTTGTTCAGACTATGATTGAGCCGATTCTTACCGTGAATTATTTCAACGTCATGGACTGGTAATAATATGTTTTGTTTATTATATAGAATTTTGATTTCTAAGTCCTTGTTGCCTCATTTAAAGTCGGCACTTATTTCGCCCTGTTCTTTTTCGGACCATTGTTTCGTTAATGTTAACCTAAAAAATATTCCTTCCATTAAACTGGGTCCTGGGTACTGGCATTGTAATGTGTCAGTGCTCCAGGATCCTGATTTACGTTCAGATATTTTAGATGTTTGGTCCATCATGCATGCCACTGCTGATTACTCTCATGAATGGTGGGAGGAGTGTAAACGATTATTTAAGTTTATCATTATTAACCAAAGTGTTCGTTTATTTCGAAATTGAAATTATCTTTTAAATGATTTACAGAAACATTTATTTGAATTGCCTTGTTCTTCCCTAGACTCGCCTTTAGTTGATGATTTAAAATCATAAGTTAATGATTTAATGAACATGTATAACGCGGGGGTGAAGATTAGGGCTACGGTCAAACTTTCGATGACAAATGTACAAAGTTCTTTTTCGACCAGGTCAAGTCCAAAAGTCAAAAGAAATTTATCGATAAGTTAGTAGTGAATAATAATGTAATAAATGACACTGATGACATTATAAGAGAGACCAAGGATTTTTATTCTTCCTTATTCACAGAAGAGCCAGTTATTGATACTCAAGTTGAATTTTTTCTTTCTGATTGTACTAAGTTGTCGAATGATGAATTGGACTCCGTGGAGGGCCCCGTTACACTGGACGAGGTTCGCGCCGCCCTGAACGGTATAAAAGATTTTTCATCTGCAGGTAGTGATGGCCTTCCAAGGGAGCTTTATTTAATATTCCTTGATGTTATTGGTGAAGATTTCGTAATTTATGTCAACAAATGTTTTCGTCAGCTTTTTTTATCTGCTTCACAACGTTTGTCTTATATTTCATTACTTTGTAAAGATCCGGACAAGTCGGAAAACTTTACATTTTGTCGACATATTTCCTTGTTAAATTTAGATTATAAGATTATTTCTAAAATACTTTGTAATCGTTTATCCTCAGTTATGTCAACTTTGGTCCACATAGACCAAACGTGTTCAGTTCCATCCAGAAGCATTTTAGACAATTGTCACCTTTTACGTAACATCTTTAATTATGTTGACCGAACAAACATCCAGGTATTCTTTTAGTCATTGACAATGAAAAGGCTTTTGATCGTGTCAGCCACAAGTATTTGTTTCGATTGTTACAAACTTATAACTTTGAACCTTGCTTTTGTAATTGGATTGAGTTGCTATATTTTCAATCGAATGCTTCTGTCATTGTAAATGGTTTTATTTCTGATACGTTTCCATTAGGGCGAGGTGCCCATCAGGGCTGCGCCCTTAGTCCTCTACTTTATGTTTTGGCTCTGAAGCCACTTTTAAATAAAAATTCGTTCGTCAGATTTAATTACCGGTTTGAAAATCCCTGGTTGTAAGAATTATGTAAAATGTTCTGCATATGCTGATGACTAAACATGTATTTTATCCTCTGAATTTTCCTTATTTAATGTTTTGAATCTGTGCAAATTGTTCGATTCAGCGTTTGGGTCTAGGCTCAACATGCTAAAGACCAAGGTAATGTGGATTTGGTCATGGGCTCATAGAACTGATCAGCCGTGTGGTATTTCGTGGTTATCAGGGCTACACAGAGCTCTCCGAATACATATTGGTTATGGTGACCTCCCAGATTTTAATTGGAGCATCCTGTTAAAGAAATTTAAGTATTGTTTAAATTGATGGCGCTTTCGTAATCTCTCATTCCAAGGAAGATCTATTTTGTTACACACGTTAGCTTTAAGTAAATTATAGTATGTTGGTTTTGTTTTGCCTTTACCCAATTATTTTCTTAATCAGTTCACCCAGTCACAGTTTAAGTTCTTTTGGAATTCTGACCATGAATGTCTTAAACGAGGGGTTTTGTACAATGATTTAAATAACAGTGGATTTAAATTAGTCAATATTACGTCAAAGTTAAATTCTTTTTATGTTATGCATCTCAGGCGTTTGCTTTCGTTGTATGGAAGCCCGGAATGCCCCATTTGTGTCACTTTGCAGTATACTGGTTGGATCATTCTCTGCTTCAGTATGACGCAACCATGGCCAGTAACTTATTGCCTTATTCTGATGTTATTCCATTATTTTATAGATCTGTTCTTACTGTGTTCAGAAAATTTGTTGATCTTTACCCGGTTTTTGATCAAGATAATTTTAGCATAAAGTCTGTTAATACTGTTTTTGTTAGTGACTTTAGAATCCAGCCTCCTATGTATTCAGTTTTCCCCAATGTTGATTTTAAACAAGTATGGCAAAACAATAATAATTGTCTTTTGCAAAATAATGTTAAAAACTTTTTGTTTAAACTGTCGCACTGGATGTGGTATGCCGAGGACTATTTACATAAAATTTGCCACGAAAACGTCTGAATGAATGATTATTTTGTTGTTCAGTTGGAGAAACGCCTTTCCATTTGTTTTATAAGGCCATTGTGGACCTATATTGAAAAGTTTTTGCAGGATATTTTTTCTCAACCTTTTTCAATTAATTTATTTGATGTTTTGTGGAACAATTTTGCAAAGTCTAGTAACATGTTTTGTAATAACTTGTTAACTTGAAAAAACAACCTGGCCGCCGAGTAGGAAGGACTGAAATTTCGACCCCGAAACATGCCATAGAAACGAAAACCAAGAACTGGCGAATTGTCTAACAAGCTTCAGTAAACTAGATTCATGTTTATTTTTCTCTGATCGGAGTGATCGTGACCCGTTCTGGGCTCATAATGTCACGTTATTAAACATGTGGGAAATACAATAGGGTGTGTACGCTTGCACGGACTTCAAAGTCGTTTGACCAGTTTAGCCGCGTCGTGAATAGCCAATAGTCGATCCTACCATCTACCTCAGAAGAGCTGACAAACCTGTGGTGTTTTACAAGTAGGCCTATTCCTGAAGTTGTAACTTATTCTCAATCGCCATGCCTAACTCTAAGAAAAGACAGAAGCAAAAAGACATTTCATCTCAAAGCAGTGTAGAGGAATCTCCCAAAGTGGGTAAAGACAACGAAGCAAGTGCTGCAGTTAACGTTAAGATGACTGTTCAAGGTGAGATTATTGTACCGGCTCTGCAAATCCAACTGGCACTAATTATGTCTAAATTAGAAAATGTTGTAACCAACGCTAAACTTGCTGAACAAATGGAACACACTGAAACTAAACTTTTAACTAAACTTACCAACATACGTGATCAGCAAGACGCAAGAATATTTGAAATTGAAAAGGAAAACGATGTCTTGAGATCAGACATGAATGAAATAAGCATAGAGCGCGAGAAAGACAGAGACGAAATGTTCGAACTAAACAGAGATTAAAAATTTGAAATCAAGATACAATGTCCTAGGGCAACATGGTCGCCTAGAAAGTATTAGATTATACGGTACTGGTACGGATGGTAAAACAGAAACAAGCGAAGAATGTACAGACAAAGTTGTTTCGCTGCTCAATCCCAAACTTGATTTAAATATTCTTTCTACCGATATAGGTATCTGTCACAGCTTAGGACCATGCAAGCCGGACTGTGAGGCTAGACCAAGGGGCGTTATTGTCAAATTCGTAGCCCAAAGGCACAACATCGACAGTATCAGGAAAGGAAAGGTATTTAAAGGATCTAACATCGTCGTAAAGGAAGACCTTACCCAACATAATCAAAAATTATTGAAAGCAGTGGGTGAGCACCATGGTATAGCCGCGGCCTGGTCACGAGACGGGAAGATATTTGCAAAAACAATTAAGAATGTCATTGGTAAGGTGAGTGATCTTTCCTGCATAGAGTCACTGATTACACGCTGTCCTACAACTCCAGGCGATGTCTACTGGTTTTAATTCTGCTTGATGCAATGGTAGTCTGTGTAACTTCGTTTAGCCAAGTAACCACGTGTCTTAACGTTTATTCTGGAGATGGGCGTGCCGTATAACTTGTATCTGTGTCGTGTCTCCTTTTATATGGTCAAATATGCCGGGCAAGTGACTTTGTATAGCCTTATTTCGACAATGTGGTTGGCCGTTACTACAAATGGAAAAGTGCTGCAGAGATATCTTACAATGTGTAGTCCAACGAATTACTAAGGCGTACAGCCATGCACGGCAGTGGGCGGAGTGAACTTACAAAATCCGTTATGGCTCGGGTTGAGTGAAACAGCTATAAACACGGCATGTTTCTTAGATTCTATGCATTGCCTAGGATGTAAACGTTATACTCCGTTTTCAGACGTCGGTCAGACACTGTCAACATTTCTATGAACATAAACTGTGACATAAATATTTCCAGGTTGGAAAACTTATTTATTGAATTGTTTGCATATAGGAGGCAAGCAATATTTTCTTTCTCTACATTTATACAAATATATATATATATATATATATACTATCGGCGTCTGCAAGTCCTCTCAACATGCAAGCCCAGTGATTATTAATGATAAACTGGTGCTATTTTTTTAAATATGTTTCTGGTCAGAACAAAATTATTTTTCTTTTACAATTTTCAATTTCACACACATTAATTCAATGGCTTTAACTTGTAAACAGATCTGTCCCTTTGCTATCCTCCATAATGTGCACTGCATAACCTTACTTTTTCAATTTTAAACAAAATCAAAAACCAAAAATTAGAAAAGTTTGCTTCAGCGATAACTTCCGTATTTAAAATGAATAATCTGAATCAATGAATCATAATCACAAAGAAAACAGTGCATGCACATAAAGTATGCTTAACATATGGACAGGTCTGTGGTCTCTTGGACAATTTGAATTCACTTTACAATGAATTGCCCAAAATGAACTACACCAATAATGGATTCCATCAACGAGATACGAATAGCTTCTGTGAACTGTTGGGGTTTAAATAACAAACAAAAAAGAGCAGATGTTTTGAGGCATCTCAAGAAAAAAAAGTTGTCAATTTATTGCTTACAAGATGTACACTTCTCTAGCTCTATGGTGAGGCAAATAGACTCCGAATGGGGATATAACGCTTTTATCAGCCCTCACAATTCAAACTCTAGGGGGGTCGTAGTATTTTTCAACAATAACCTTGAATTTAAAATTTCAAGAAAAAAATATGACAAAAGCAACGAAAACTATTTGTTATTAGAAATTAAAACACCTAAATTGACATTTACTCTAGTTTGCATTTATGCCCCGAATGAGGATAATCCACAGTTCTTTGAAGAAATTCAATCCCTGGTTCACCAGTGGCAATCCGAAAACATAATTATATGCGGCGATTGGAACTTAGTTCAAAATCCAAGTATGGATACATATAATTATGTCAATGTTAACCATCCAAAGTGCAAAAAAAAAGGTCGTTAGATTCATTGACCGCTTTGATCTTGTTGACCTATGGCGGGAACACAATCCATATGCTCGTCGTTACAACTGGCGGCAGCCAACTCCCTTAAAACAAGCTCGTCTTGATTTGTTCTTAATATCACGTAGTTTACTACGTAACATTGCAAAAGCTGATATTCATCCCAGCTATAGATCAGATCACTCTCTCGTCACAATAAATATCCTATGTCAAAAAGTAACGAAGTGCAAAGGCTTTTGCAAATTCAACAATTCACTGCTTAGAGATAGGGAGTATGTAGAACTAGTGAAGGACCCAATGAAAGACACGGTAGCACAGTATAGGAATATTGAAGACGAAAGCGTAACGGAAATAAGCGACCAACTATTATTTGAAGTTATGTTGCTAATTGTTAGAGGGAAAACTATCTCATACTCATCATTTAAGAAAAAAGAAAGAAGTGAATATTTAAGGGAGTTAATTAAAACTATTTATGAACTTGAAGCTACTTTAGAAAATACAAATGACTTGAAAAAAAAGGGGGAATTAGCGGGAGCAATAAAAGAACTGAACGAACAAATAGAAGCAATACACAAGGATACTACAGAGGATATTATAATGAGGGTGAAGGCTAACTGGGCAGACCACGGTGAAAAATCATTAAAACACTTTCTAAACATGAAAAAAAGGAACTTTATGAACAAAATGATGCTCCGGTTAGAAAAGGGAGAGAACTCCATAATCTCCGATAGCAAAGATATACTTGATGAAACAAAACGGTTTTGTGAAAAGCTGTATTCAAAAAAAGACATATGTTCAAGCTCCGTGGACGCTTTGTTCCAAAGTGTTGAAATACCAAAACTTACTGATAAAGAGCGCAATGAGCTGGAAAACCCTTTATATCAGGAAGAGCTGTTAGCTGTTTTAAAGAAAATGAGAAAAGTCCTGGGCCTGATGGTTACACAGCTGAATTTTTCATTTTTTTCCTGGCACGACCTAGCACAGTATTTATGCAATGCTTTCCGTTTTGCGTATGAAAATGGGGAGTTATCTCCCTCTATCAAACAAGGTATCATTACTTGTTTACCAAAGGAAGGTAAACCTAAACAATTTCTTAAAAACTGGCGGCCCATTTCTCTCCTTAATGCTGCGTACAAAATAACATCAGCCGCAATTGCTAACCGATTAAAAAAATATCTTCCAAAAATCATTCTCGAGGACCAAAATGGTTTTGTCTCTGGTCGATTCATAGGCGAGAATACTCGATTGCTTTATGACATCATGCAACACGTAGAAGATAACGATATACCGGGCATGTTACTTTTAATTGATTTTGAAAAAGCATTCGACAGTGTAGACTGGGATTACATTACCAAATGCCTTAATCTTTTTAATTTCGGACCATCTTTTAAAAAGTGGATAGACCTACTATACCAGAAAGCTCAATCGTGTGTTCTCGTCAACGGATTTGCTTCAAGTTTCTTTCTTATTTTACGAGGCTGCCGCCAGGGGGACCCTATTTCGCCGTATACTTTTTTGTTAGGAGCTGAAGTACTTGGAATAATGTTGAGAAAAAATAACAATATTAAAGGTGTTAAAATAAACTCGGAGGAATACATTCTTTCGCAATATGCAGACGACACAGCTGTTTTTTTCTGGATGGTAGCGAAAAAAGAGTAAATGTTACATTAGATTGTCTAGATTTGTTTTACACATTTTCTGGATTAAAAATGAATGCAGAGAAATCTAGAATAATATGGATTGGTGCGAGAAGGTACTTCGATAAAGTGTTTAAAACAAAGCACCATTTAGATTGAAATCAATCGGAATTCAAAACACTTGGACTCACGTTTACTCTAAATCTCGCTGAAATGGTCGAGCGTAACTACAAAGATAAATTAAAAGAGATAGAAAGCCTGCTTAGATTGTGGTCTCAAAGAAATATGACCCCACTTGGTAGAATAGTAATTATTAAGAGTATTGTATTATCCAAACTTAATCACCTTTTCTCTGCACTCCCTAACCCTAGTACTGAATATGTGAATACCCTCCAAAAACTACTCTTTTTTATGGGATTCTTAACCTGATAAAGTAAGAAGAAAAATAGCGATTAAACCGTCAGAAGAGGGTGGTCTAAATATGCCTGATGTAAAGCCAGTCATAAAGGCCCAAAAATGTCTTGGATGAGACGTATGACATATAAGAGTACAAAATGGAGTAGACTCTTGGAGTCAAAACTACCAGTGGGGATTCACCCTATTACATTGGGATCCCATACCATTGAAAATGCTATAAATCCTTATTTACAAAATGCTTTTTGGAAAGATGTATTCTCGGTTTGGGGCGACTTCCAGCTTAAAATGAAACGTACTGTCATAAATAACCTTGCTAAAGAAATACTTTGGAACAGTGACAAATTCAAAATAAACTATTTGCCTTTCCACTATTTAAGCTGGGAAAAAAAGGTGTAAAATATGTAAATGAATCGTTGGCAGACACAAGTAAATTTATGTACTTTTGAAACTTTTTCAAACACATTCTCGATTAAAACAACCTTCCTAAATTATCTGAGTGTTTGTAAATCAATAAAACAGTTTTCAGTACAAAAAGATGCATGTACACTGCAAAAATTGGAAATCTCCCTCGTATGCCCCCAATCCATTGAATATTTGTTGAAGTGTAAAAAATGGTGTAGAAAATACTATCTTAATTTTGAAAGCGAAGAATTCTCTAAAAGTAAATCTCATTTCAAATGGGAGACAACTGTAGTGATTGTATATGACAACAACAAATGGGAGAAATTCCTAACAATAGCAACCAAATATAGGGAGGTAAAGTTAAGATGGTTTCAATTTAAAATCTTAAGATATGTATCTGCCAATATTATAGATAATAATGTTAATAAGTTCTGCACATTCTATAAAGCTTAAGATGAAACTATCCTTCACCTTCTTTGGGATTGTCCCATCGTTCAACAATTCTGGTCAGATCTAGAAAGATGTTTTTTTAAGTGTAAACATACATAACTATAACATTTAGTGCTGATAAAGTTATTCTGGGTTTGCCAGAAAATCGTAATAGGCCTTTAGACTATCTTGTTGTATGTACAAAGTTTTTTATATATAAAATGAAAGTTAATCACCAACTTGTAATTGATTAGAAAAGCCTAAGCTGTTTGTGTTAGGTGCAAAACATTGGTAAATACCAATAATTATCTGTTTCTTTCTATTCAGACTGTTCTATCTGTGTAAAAACAGCACTGATTTTATAACCCTCTGCTGCTCCCCCACTGTACTACGGAATGTACTGGTTGGTCTCAGTAACGTGCGGGCAGACAACTGGGAAACCTTGAAGCGAGAGAAAGAGTGTTTGATGTGCAGAAAAAGGCCGCCTTTAGGTCCCGTGCTGTTTGGAGTGATACAGGTAACAACTAATTAATGTGCTTATTTTTAATCAGTTGCAATTTGCTCAAGTTTATCAGGTCGTTTTGTTATGTAGAGCCGTTTGGATTTCTTAGAGGGCCAAGTATTAGCAAGCCTGCCATTACAATCGTTTGTATTTCAACTTGTAATTGATTAGGAAAGCCTAAGTTGTTTGTGTTAGGTGCGAAACATTGGTAAATAACAATAATTATCTGTTTCTTTCTATTCAGACTGTTCTATCTGTGTAAAAACAACACTGATTTTATAACCCTCGGCTGCTCACCCACTGTACTACGGAATGTACTGGTTGGTCTCAGTAACGTGCGGGCAGACAACTGGGAAGTGAATCCTCCCCATCACAGGTGAGCAAAGTACACATCCTAACATGCAGTACGAATTTGAGGTTTATATGTTATAATTTATTTTAAATGATAAAAACTCTGAACACAATTATTACTATTTAAATATCACAGATCTCTTTTATTTCTCACAATTTAAGAATATGTTTGACAACTTTGGTTTGTTAAGAATTGAATACCTAATTTAAGGCTCTAGGTTACCCCAAACAGCTGACAAGTTACCAATAGTAGAACATTTAAAATGCAAAAAATATATGATTAGTCGGTATCCCTGTGCCAGTGTTATAACTCTTTACAAAAACACATATACGAATCCTTGTGGTGGAGGTAATCACAATTTTCTTTCTCTACATTTAGTCACAAATATATGTAGAGAAAGATTCACTGCTTTTACCTGGATAAAAATTTGTTCATTCTACAGTGAACCTCTGTAGCTCAGTCAGTTAGTTTGTTTGTTTGGTTGGGGTTTTGCGCCATACTCAAGGTTATTTGACTTATATGACGGCGTGCCAGCCCAATCAGTGAAGGAAACCACTGTATACGACGCTGGCAACATCCAAGACAGGACAAAACAATTATATAACAGGACACCACAAAAAATCGGCATCCTGTGCCCCTTAGCTCAAAGAGTACCAGGCGGTTAGAGTGCTGGCCCTGCTAGCCAGAGAACCGAGTTCGAATTCTGGTGGAGGCAACCAAAATTTTCTTTCTCTACATTTATACAAAAATATATATAATCCACATATAATATCTCAATAGAGGCATGCACTTTTTTCTTTCTCTACATTTAAAAATGATATAAAAAAAATATCGATTAATCTTTTACAGTGGCCTTGGGTATGGAGCATACCGACAGTTCTCCTGGTGTGCACACCGGAAATTGAGGCCGAGGAGGGTCACACCGTCGTGTGTGATACGTGCTATCCGACAACGATTTATCTTGCATTTCTTTTTACATAAGTATACTGCAAATGTTGTTCAGTAAAAGACTTATACCCTAAATGCTCAACGAATTTGACCCCTTTACCACTTAGCTACATGTTATGCAAAGGCTAAGAAGTTAAGCAACACAATCTTGAATTTTTATGAAGTCGTGACTTGAAAGTACCGATTCAGTTTAGAATTCACATTTATGGCTTCAAAAAAAGAAATTCCCTAAAACTTGTACCCTTTAGGTTGAATTTGTTGAGGATTTAGGTTATATAATTCATTTAATTTTGATCAAAAATTTTGTTTTGAAAGAATGCATAATATATTGTGTTCTTTAAATATTTGATTACAGTCGGTATCTTTGAAAATTTTGAAATAAAATATTGTTTTGATGGACAAAACTTTTATTATTTAAAACTTTGATTAAACATTGCTAACAGCCTTAAAACATATAAGTAAACATAAAATTTGCCAGAGTTTGTTTTTACGGCATGCTGAAAGTTATATCACTGATATGGCAACTCAGGAGTCGGGACTGACAGTCTCAATAATATTTTGATGTTTTTGAACAAAAACATGACTAAGATGGATTTTCAACTTCTGGATATATTGATAAGATGGGTTTTCAATTTCTGGGTGTACTGATAAGCGATGTTTGTGGTCTAGATGCTAAGAGCACCCATAAGTTGTAAATCCAGCTTATCAATATACCCAGAAGTTGAAAATTATGTCTTTAATATTCCTGCAGCAAAAAACATATTCCCAACTGGCTGTTTTTATTCTAGCGGTAGTGATTGCCCAGTGTATCATTGGCCACTACGACAATAAATCCTATATGCCACCATTACTCCACGTATGAAGATTTTGCAGCAATGACAGCGCTCCCACATTTATCACAAAACTTCATCAATTCATTTAAGTGTTGATGAACTCCCTCATCTGACATTGATTCTTTTTAGTTTTGTAGTCTGACCCACTTGACTCTTCACTTTCACTGGATATGGGCAGATAGTCTGCTAGTTGTTTAGTGTCAGCTTCCGGGCTGGACTCTTTAAATGGTGAGCCATATTGAGCTTCTGGGACTTTGTAAGCTTCCATGGGTTTTTCATCAGGGTTTCTAGCTGGACTGTTTGTTTGGGTGCCAACGGTACATTTGTCTTTCTTTGTGTGCCCGGGTGTTCCATAAATCACTGCTGGGTATGATACCATCTGTCAGAAAGAAAAGCATAGTTGTTTATTATTTCAAAAAACAAAAACAGCTTAAAATAAAGAGAAGGCTTAAAATTAGAAACAGTGCTTTCAAAATTCTCACAGCATGAGTAAGCGAAGGTGAACATACAATGCATTGGCTTTCAATTGCTTGTCAATAAAATATCTAAAAAATAAAAGTAAAATTTACAAAATATTATATATATATTTTTATAAATGTAGAAAAATTTATACAAATAATGAAAGACATAAATACATCATTTTCAATAATATCATTCACAAACTTGTCAGTAAACAGCCTGGTGTCTTAACTTACTTGTATTTCTGAAGTGACATGTAATTGTCCCTGCACAGAGACAGATTCTGTGGTTTTCTTGACTTTTGAATAGTCAAATAGTATCTAAAATAATAAACGGAAATCTTTGTTACGATTTTAAAATTACATTTGGTAATCGTGTGTGACAAGGGAGAATAAGGGGAAGAGGTAAGTGATATTGGGTAACTAACATAGTCAGAAAACAAGATAAATCTTAAATTTGTTTTAAATAAATAACAGGAGTTGTCAATTGTATAATTTATATAAATTGTATAATTGTATAATGTATAATTGTATAATTTGTTAAAAAAAAAGACCCCCAAAAAATGTTACCAAATGCATATATACTATACTGCCTTAATTATAATAAGTCATACAAATAAACCCTAATTGCACATAAACATTTTATCACATAATAGAACATTTGGTATTTGAGAAACCCTGCACATATGTAATTAGTATACACTAAAATAAGGGATGCTAATTTAACACATTGTGCTGGACTACACAACAGCCCACGGAAAATGGACCGCCAATAAGCAATAGTAGAACGGAATCTTATAAAGCTTGGCAGAATAATAAAATAGTTTGAATTGAATAACCTAAGGTTGAAGTCATGTTGGAGCAACGGTTCTGCAGGCAAAACAGCACTAGAATTCATAAACGTAAAAAAGGTTCAAGCGTTCTATTAAAAGGGATTCCCGCCAAAAGGCTCAAAGCCTACAGATAACTTCGCCTTCAGTGTGACCATGTGCATAGTTATACAGGAAAATACGCGTACAGGGGGATCGTGCTGTGAAATAAGGCCTCTATTACAACATCCGGATCGTTAGCCATTTCAACTTAAGATAGTTAGCCATTTCAACTTCCGGATTGATAAGGTGGTGTGAATCGGCTACTGATTACGTTCTGAACCTGGGCTGCCAGACCCTTATCATCTTAGAGTTGGTTGTGTGTTCGATGCTATCAATGGGATAGT
>JAVFBZ010185457.1:3156-15002 GCA_032466195.1 Katharina tunicata
CTATAGATTTGTTGACATATTGCCAATGTAAGTCTCTATAGATTTGTTGACATATTGCCAATGTAAGTCTCTATAGATTTGTTGACATATTGCCAATGTAAGTCTCTATAGAATACAGAGTTTGAGTTTATCCCTTGGGACTTTATTACGTTATTTAAAATAGCACGCCCAATGAAATGAACTTTAGCCCTATGCTGCTTGGTTTTGATCGTCATAAACCTCTTGGAAAACCATAAGTAATATCTGTTCTCCGATCTGTTAATACTTTAACTGAGTTGGGAATCCGTTTTTGTCTAAGACTAAGCTTGAATATCCGTTGGCTATAGTTTAGTCGATACATAATAGAAGATCGATATGTAAGAGAAGATGGAAGATTCAAACACTCTCATACTTTATGATCCTAGCCGATGACACGACTGACATGCTTAATATCAACTATCTACCTTGTCATTGTAGAAAAAAAGTGAATCCTGGTCAAAATTAAAGATTGTCAGTGTTATATTATTGAGACGACACATTGCCGGCCTGCAAACGATTGAACTACTCAACTGTGGTTTAGTGTGTGCGTGAATACTAATCCCCCAAGTTAAATAACCGCAAACATTTGTTTATTTTGTACAGCACAAATATTATATGATGTAGTTAAACTTGTTTACAGAACTTCTTGTATTCCCACAGGTATACAAAGCAACTTTTAGATTTGACAAATGTTTATATAATAAATGTATATTTATAAAACTTTAATATATCTCTGGATTCGAAATCTCCAGTTTCTTCAGAGAATATTTTTTCCACGGGGCCCAAAGTGGCACACAATATTCACGCTGGCTCATCGCCGATGCTATATATGTAAAGATGGGATAGCTTGTTGATTTCAACTGTGTACAATTTTCCCAACTGATGGGATTTAATACTCGGAAAGGCTCATCATCGTATCGGATGTCATATCAATGACAACATTTTAAAGCATCAAATTAGTTTTCAATATGACGAATTCAATGCAGTATATTCAATCTGTATATCAGAAATTGAACTCATGTACCGTGACAGAAACTCAAGACGGACATCAAACCTGTATCTGGGTCAATCGGATTTATGGTTCGGCTAGTTGGTCGATACATCGATTACATAGGGCCTGTAATCGTTTCCCAGCTTCACTGCATATGTAGTGGCAGAGGATGTACCTACCGTTGGGGTAATATTCGATCCACTTGATTTTCAAAAGTTAAATATTCCTGTATTTCTGCGCCGGTTTGGTCAGAGTTTAACCGGAAGTAAACTATACATATTATATATTAAAATATATATTTCTGCAATTACGTATTGCTCGGCTGTTAATCTCTCCAAGGAGTTGAGACTGTATCTCCTTGGAATGTTGTTTGGAATATCTCTGATTAACCAATTAAACGATATTCTGTAGACATACATCTAATTAGTATCTATGCACATTCTTAGTTTCACTGCTTGTTGGAAACGTCCATGGTCTTATGTGTTTGTGTTGATAAATAAAACTAAACCAATGGCAAACGGTTATAATTAAAATAAAGTATTCTTCCAGGCAAAATAATTAACCATAATTACGTACTCTAGAATTCCATTCTGATTTTAACACATTTAACTAACCTCGGACTGGATATAAGTTAAGGAAGAATAATTGCATCCCAATTGCCTTTTGACTTTATATTTATTTAGTTACAATTTGTGAACAGTTACACCGTACGCTAAAGTTCTCTGGCAATGTTAAAAAAGGTGGCTCAATTTTTTTTTTTTTGTATTTTCAGTATCAATTCATAAACATATGCTAAATGTATCTGCTAATCTTCGTCGTTCATACAGAACTGGTGCTATTAAGAGTTGAAACTATAACAACTTTGTAAATACGATCGAGTCAAGATGTACGGTTAACTGTACATTAATGTCATGAGCGATTTTACATGTATTTTATTTTTCCATTGACTTTGAGGATGAGAACCACTAAAATTCATTCTACTTTTAATGTAGTAATTTTGTAGTTCACACATTGGGAAAGTGTGTGTCAATTATTGAGCATATTGTGTTATCATAATAGAAAGAGGCGGCATTTGAGCGTTTATTGCAAAATAAATATAGGATGTGTCTAAAATCTCCATGGAAACAGTGGGACGAGCTAAATTTTCAAATCGGTCAGAATCTATGTTTATTTTTTTTTAGCTAAAAATGAACTATTGTTACATTGGACAACGTATTATATCAGAAATAAAAATTAATCTTCAATCTTCAAAGCTGTGAACCCTCAGTTCTTAATAAGAGCCAATCCCCACTCCCTGGACACTCCACTGCGGAGAGATTTCAGGGTGCACCAATCATTATGGTGTTTCTTTACCTAAGTAGAGATATGTAAGCGTCCATGGATTGCATGTCTTGAATATTCGGTAGTGTTGCTGCTAAACATACTGCATTTAAACAATTTCTCAGCAGATGTCATGAAATTAAATAAGATTAAATGAATCTTATCTGGTACCCCTTTGTTTATCGACATGAGCATGCTACACCACGCCTTGTCTCTTTATTTAACTACTTTGTTCTCCTCTTTGTCTGTAGGTGTGCTACTGTTGCTTACATTGATGTACAGAGAGATGGAGTGTCACCGCTGTGATTGTTTTATCAAAGATTGTATGAAGTACCAAGCGGGAAGTCATCCTCGATGTGCGTGTTGTGTCTATTATACCCTGGGAAAGAGGTCGGCTGGGCTTCCAGAAAAGAGAAGCTCGCCCGACAGAACAAGAATAACAAAAACTCTCTTGCAATTAACTGGAAAGCTAAGGCACAATATTGGACTTAAATCCCATGGGAGTGATTTAAATCGAGCGGTGTGATGGCAGTCCAGCCTGAAGCCCAGGAGATTTTACTCCACGGGAGTTTCTTGCGCGT
Organism: Katharina tunicata; assembly: GCA_032466195.1. Taxonomy (NCBI): domain Eukaryota; kingdom Metazoa; phylum Mollusca; class Polyplacophora; order Chitonida; family Mopaliidae; genus Katharina; species Katharina tunicata. The sequence continues at coordinate 6,067 of JAVFBZ010185457.1, forward strand.
TGTTGCGCTAGTAAAGCATGTAGAATGGTGTGCACAGTCGTTGGTTAATTGTTTTAATAACTTTCTTCCTCGATCACAAACATATCCTTTCGCTTAAAACTCTTTCTTGTGTGATTTTGTTTTATGTCTAGCATTTTGGAGAAAAACTTGTTGTTGATGCCGCCCATATTCATTAACTCGAGCTTTACTTGTGTTTATTCGTTTGACAACACAGTTAAAAAATCATTTTGTTTTATTTATCTCTATTTTTTAAAAAATTGTTTGGGGCGGGTAGGGGGCATATTAATACATAGTTGATTGTGTATACATTTGACAGATAAGTTGAAACAAATCTTCTTTTTTAATTTATTTTTCGACTAAAACATAGCACTAAAAAGCCGGACAGAAAACGTCAGCTCGTGTGTTTTGCATTAACATGTTACAACTTTGTGGATTAAACAAACTATTACGCTTTAGGTAAATATGTTCGTTACGACTCAAATTAAGCGGCTATGTACATTCCAATGCAAATAAACTTCGTGAATGGATTTGTTTGGAAGTTGACCTTTGTATGAACGAGGAAATTCATATTTTCTAAATAACAGAAACAAAAACTCAATAACGGGAAGTGGGTAATAGTCTTTCGCTCTAAACTAATCCACAACTTTAATTATATAAACTGAAATGTTAAATCAGTTGAATTAAACGAACTGGGCTAATCTTAGTAAATTTCTTACTATACTAAACTTCTTCAAAGCCATTTAATATATAAAGTTGAACTGTACTTAAGTGAGTCAGTCTAGCCATAATGTTATAGTCATGAACTTGATACGGTATAACACATTGTTTGCTGTATTAAGTGCAGCGTATTACCAAGTGGATCCAGCCTTTGTTTCTAGTGCTGGAATAACTTATTGAATACAATTTTAAACTTTTTATTCAATAAACAGAAGGTCGCTATTCTTCAGATAAGCATTGTCATTTAAAACTTCTTCATACCACTCGCAGAACAGACAGCCAATTTTGTTCTGTGTAGTTCTAACACGTTGAATAATACACCCCAGTTAAACGAGGTATTCTGACCTTTTGTTGTTATAATTATGTCTAAGTTAAACAAGTTCGAGTGAACTTGTTACTGTTAAGTAGTAAACAAAATGTTGTTGTTTATTAATATTTTTATTAAAGGACCGATTATGTGTTCCTTTTTCGTGTGTACGTGGGATACCCAATCAAGTGAATGGACGAAATCGTAGGGAAATCTCCAGTATAATATAATATACATAATATATAGTACGGGTTATGAGAGGGCACATTGAGAACAGCTCCACCAAGTAACACCCAGAAAACTATTCCGAACTATCGAATAGACTATGGCAGTGATTCAAGATACCAGAGTTAACATGCCGCATAACAGTAATCAATCAACCAGCCAAAGTAAACAAATGAATGGTCTATTTTTTATTTTGACCGGGCCTCTTGTGAGGTAGAGATAGAAATTTCATAAGGAGTCATATCATGGATCAAGAATTGTTTATGGTATTTATCAATAGTATTTATGGGATAACACTCTCGGATACTGAACAGATTCTAATTCAGAACATTTGCAGGTTGAGACCCTTGCGGGAATCGAATCCACGACCCTCAGAGCCAGGCACCGAATCTCCAGCAGTAAATGCCGGCCACCTAAACTACTTAGCTATCCGACCTTATCTGTGAGTCCCCCAAGGGGTGTCATCCTGCAGAATGTTCTAGACTAGAATCTGTTTTCCCCGAAAACGAAAATACTGTGCACGGTCACTTTCTAAACGACACAAAAATATTACATATTTATCAATAGTTTATATCTTTGCAGAATCAATGACAAATTTAACTAACAATGCTCGCGGAATTCGGTGTGTTTTTCTTTCAATGCAATGGGAGCGGGGAAGTGTAAATTCGATTATACAGGCAAGCTCTGTATCCCGAGATATAGTCTGAAACGATTCATGTCATTAAACCAATGAAGCGAACACAATAATAGTTTAAGCATTGTCGAAGAACAGACGAATTAAGTCCTCATACATCTTGAATACAAACTGTAAACTAAATAATGCCTTGGAAGAAAATTTAATCGGAGAAATCTGATATGTGGCCATGCGATCCGACACTCAAATAGAACAGTGTAGCTGCTTTGTTACGCAATCACTATAACGGTTGCATATTGGAGGCCATGCGCTCTTTCTTGGACTTTACCCAAGTTTTTATCGCAACTAGATTAACCAGAAAATAGTGTTCACTTTAAAATGCGATTGATAATGCGCTGAAGGCTTCACCTTTGAGGCGTTTAAATTGAGTAATTGATTGATTGATTTGTGTTAAACGCCACACGCAGTGGTGTTTTAGCTACGCTGTGGCGTGAACATTTTACATTTTACTATTTTACATTTTAATATTGATGTCTTTCAATGTCGACTTGCCCAAAAAGTACACCAAAAAGCGAAACAAAAAAAAATGAGCATGTAAATTTTTCAGATATTTAAAAAAATGTAGATATGTGAAGTTCAAGTTGTAAAGATCATAAGCTATAAACTGAGCAATATGTTAAAATTCCAGTTATGATTTTGATTTCATTAAAAAAATGTATTTTGTGATACACACCTTTTCTCTTTAGGAACCTAATGACAACTAACATCGCCAACAATGTTGTCAAACATCTCTCTCATATAGGTGACTGTATAGAACTCCTGCCTAATAGGGACAAAGTCCACACAGTCAACCAATATGTACACGCAGTCACAAATTACACACTTTGGTCCTGTTAGTCTTTGTGAAGGGGGTGCGTTTTCGTGAGATGACTGTGACCTATACGAGATGGAGGGATAGTCTTAAAAGAAACGTGGATAATGAAGATCGTCTGACGTAAAAAAACAAGGATACATCTTGATTGGGTGTTTTTAAGAATGAAAGCATCCTAGCTCAGTGAACATTGCTCCTCAGTTATATCATAAGTAATTTCACTTAAGTTATTAAACTCACATGGGTTAAAGTCGACAGTTGTCTCATGTAGTCAAGCGTTTATGCATACAATCCATATACAGTTTACAAATCATTATGCGCTCTTGCTGAACAAAAAAAAATCATTCAACCATAAAACACCGCGACATCAACAGTCAGAAAGTCAGCCTTTTCATAACCTTTGTTATGTATTATTTATATCAGAACAGGGTTAAGCTATTTGTAAAATCAAATTGCTGCTTTTTTTGTTTCGATTTTGCTGACTAAATATTCCTCTCACGCATGAAAATATAACATGATATAGGAAACATGTTGTGGTCAATCTAGTAGACCTTTGTGGCCACCTTTAATGGTTACGTTTATAGGCATATATTAGAGACAGAGCACTGAAATATGCTGCTTTGTATATAGATATTACATTTTGCGAGATAAAAATTTCAAAACAGTTTTATATCAGCAAGTCGTTGTGAACCTGTGATGTCATTGTCGATTTTCAAAATAGCTTGTTTTCCGTTATGCTGATTTCTGGAAGCAATAAAATACGGGCATGTATCTTTAAAATTACATATGGAAAATAGTGAAATTGGTCGCAAATAGCTCGTCTGGTCCTTTAACTAAACTTACTAACAAATGAGGAAAATCCGCATGATTTCAATGTAGTATTGCCTGTTTATTGTGTCAAATTTTGATGTCTTTAACCCTTATCAACCAAACAAGACGTCTGAGGTTTAAGTTTGTGACATCTTTAAGTTTGTTGCGTCTATTCAATAAGGTTGCGTGATTGTCACAATTGTGATATATTCGTAACGTTTACTCGACTAAAGGGAACGTGCAGTAACTTGAAGACATTTTGATTGTAACTCAATACAGAACTGATGCTATAATGAAATACGCTAGAGTATTCACAAGAACTCCTATAGGTGGCCAATCAGTAAATGTCGATAAATCTTCGTGAAAGAGGCTGGCATGGGCAACACACGGTCATCAATGCTGCTGTATATCACTTTTTGATACGCTAAAGACATGACAATTGTTCCGCTATAGATCTAGAGACTTCGACAGCGACACACGGCAGGTCTAAAAATCAATATGCCTACAAACAAAAGAGGAAGAATTAACAAAGGGAATTTATACGGCAGTAACAACTTGTCGAACAATGACAAGTAATATCTGCTTAGTTCAAAAATGAGGAAAAGACTTCTCCTTTGAAGCAAATCAGTCACTCGATAAAGAAGTCACAGATGTTCAACGTGTGTTACAAAATAAACAGGAATCTGTGAAAGCGATAAGAAATTTATCATTTATCACTGACTGTTAGAGGAACACCGGCCCATATCCTCAATACAACACGAATCAGTCGATAAGCTGAGAAAGAATAGTTTTCATCAGATAAGTTGTTAGTCGGTAGGCTCTTGTCAATCCCGATTCCACAGCGCTCGGGAGAACTATTTGTCGACTAATTTATAGAGGAGAATTGGTCTCTCCTGGTCACCGCAGAAGACGTCTTCGGTAGGTGGCGAACGAGCGCTGTTGATAAAATAATTTCCAGAGCTGTTCAACTGGAAGAACAGTCACGCGAATGAAACCATATATTTACAACCCTTTAATATAGAGACGCTGTATGTACGCTTATATTGCTGTTCATTTATGTTATTTATCTTTTGACATTTCAATCATGAGAAACAATGGAAATTGACGTACGCAAGGTTGTGGCTCCGGTCTTATTGCTACCAACTTAACTGATATTACACTTCAATCCTGAGTTAAATCAACTCACTACCATGTGTTGGTTGGTGAATTTAAAAGAGTATTTCCAGTAATCACAGTCCTCCTCAAATAATACCATCGTTTTTAAAGAAAATTTACGATAGAAAAATAACCTTGATTTATGATTAGGCCACAAACATTTTGTCAATCTTACAGAATAGTTAAATTAATTTTCCAAAAACAATAGAAAATGTTCAAACTATGCGCCATTTTACGGAAGAGCAGTAAAAAACAAGATGTAGAAATTACAGATACTTGATGCCAGGCTTAATAGGTACTGTTCGTACTGGCCGGACCCAAATGACAAAATAGAAATTACAAAACAGAACATAAATAAAAGAGAACGGACACACTAGTTAGGATATAGTTGTCCACTGTCGTGAGTTCCGAGAACTACCCAAGCCAATACGAAGGAAGAACATTTCTTTCAACATTGCATAAAGTTTCCTGGGCGGTTGGCATGAAGTGGACTGTGAAGTTGTGCTCTACTGGATAAGACTGATCAGAAAGAGAAACACAATATCAGTGATGCGCGATTATGATAAGGATTATTAATGTGTTATTCGAATTAATATTTGTATTGTCTTCGTAAACCACCTTTCATTCCGACTTGCATGACAATGGGTTATACTCAACCAGACAATAGTGGTCCCAGCGCTCGCATAGTATTGGACAAAGTTTAGCTAGTGTTACTAATGTAAAATTTCCCTCTAAGCATACTTAGAGATTGTGTATATCTTTTAATGATATGTTGTACTACTTAACTAAACATAATCAAATTTGCTTTTTGACCACAATTCCAAATCACTAACTCCTAGGGAAACTTTATGTTGTGACGGGTTGTGAGTTTTAAATTGTATTTGGTCGTAGTCTGGATGCTCAACGTTTGAGAATGTATATTGGTCATCCCAAAGTTCATAACAGGAATAAAAATGCTGAGTTATAGAATAATGGATTTCCATTGGTTTGACTCCTAAAGGCACTTGTTTCTATAGTAGCACGAAATCACTCAGAAAATGTCGACGCGGAAGGAAAAAAAGCAAACTTATATGGCGTATCGCAGTGTACAGTTGCAAAATGGAATTGCCTCAAAATAGGTTTGTTTTATAGATTGATAGGGGTTTTACATCATACTTAAGGTTATCTCCCCCATACCACGGGATGCCGAGCTGCAGCACGAAGGAAACAACCATTTAAGTCGCTGGAAAGAAAAAGAAATCCGTACCTGAAAATGGCGGACACAAAAACGGCAGAACACATACGATGGGATTCCATTAAATAAAATGCAAATATGTTCCATTAATATTTTTATCCTTCCTACAGGATTGCCAATTGGAATATCATACAGTCGTTTTTGTACAAACAGGGTATCTAATTAAAACTGTCGAAAATTCGTGCACAAAGCTGACTAGCCAATAACGATGTACGTGGGTGGGTTGGAGACTCGGCAATTCTTGACATAACAACGCGGTTATTGTTGACTGGACATAAATTGCCGACGAATCAATTAATTGTCCTGTGAGAGCTCACAAAGAGACATCACTGACAAAAGACAAAAAAAAAAAAGAATGAAGAAGGTTTCTGGGCTGAAAGATTTAATCTATTCTGCATTACATACCTAATCTTCAGGTTTTTCTTTTCTATTCCATCTGGGACGTCCGCTGGACTGTTGATTCCCATAAGCCTTTCAAAACATGATAAATAAAACCTAACTTATGTATATATAGTATTTAGTTGCACCATCAATTATGTTCATATTGTCTGTTTAAAAACATTGCAATTCTCGTTTTCATTGCATGCTTTTCATTTCAGTATTTCTCTCTCAAATGTATAATTTTTCCATCCATATATATGCCTACCATTTATTTCATCAGGATCTACGACATATTTGGTGAAGTGTTATTAAAATATCGGGATGCATAGGCATACGACCTACATGATTTTGATCCCAGGGTAAAACAGTCCCAACCGACATGCTTTTGATCCCGGGTAAACCAGTCCAGACCTACATACTTTTGATCCCAGCGTAAACAGTCCAGACCTACATGCGTTTGATTCCAGGGTAAAACACTCCCGACCTACAAGCTTTTGATCCCAGGGTAAAACAGTCCAGACCTACATGCTTTTGATCCCAGGGTAAACAGTCCAGACCTACATGCGTTTGATCCCAGGGTAAAACACTCCCGACCTACAAGCTTTTGATCCCAGGGTAAAACAGTCCAGACCTACATGCTTTTGATCCCAGGGTAAACCAGTCCAGACCTACATGCGTTTGATCACAGAGTAAAACAGTCCAGACCTACATGCTTTCGATCACAGAGTAAAACACTCCAGACCTACATGCTTTTGATCCCAGGGTAAAACACTCCAGACCTACAAGCTTTTGATCACAGGGTAAAACAGTCCAGACCTACATGCTTTTGATCACAGAGTAAAACAGTCCAGACCTACATGCTTTTGACCACAGAGTAAAACACTCCAGACCTACATGCTTTTGATCCCAGGGTAAAACAGTCCAGACCTACATGCGTTTGATCACAGAGTAAAACAGTCCAGACCTACATGCTTTTGATCACAGAGTAAAACACTCCAGACCTACATGCTTTTGATCCCAGGGTAAAACACTCCAGACCTACATGCTTTTGATCCCAGGGTAAAACACTCCAGATCTACAAGCTTTTGATCACAGGGTAAAACACTCCAGACCTACATGCTTTTGATCACAGAGTAAAACAGCCAAGATCTACATGCTTTTGATCCCAGGGTAAAACACTTCAGACCTACATGCTTTTGATCACAGAGTAAAACAGTCCAGACCGACATGCTTTTGATCCCAGGGTAAAACAGTCCAGACCGACATGCTTCTGCTTCCTTGCTAAAACACTCACTACCGAGATGATTCTGATCCCAGGGTAAAACACTGACGACCGAGATGATTCTGATCCCAGGGTAAAACACTGACGACCGAGATGGTTCGGATTCCAGGGTAAAACACTCAAGTACACACTTAGTTTAAGTTTACTAACCAAAACTTATTACGAATAACAGCTGACAAAATATACCATCTTCATAGTGTTAAACGTTTCACTTATGTATTTGATTGATCTCGAACTCAATAGTATAACAATCAAAGTGCAAAAACATTTCCGACCGATATGCTTCTGATCCCTGTGTAAAACAGTCACGGCCGGAATGATATTGATCACTCGGCAAAACAGTCACGGCCGGCATGCTTCTGATCCCTGGGTAAAACACTCACGACTGGGATATTTCTGATCCCAGGGTAAAACTGTTAAAACCGAGATGCTTTGAATCCCTAGGCCAAACACTCGCGAACGAGATGCTTCTGATCTTCGGGTAAACACTCAAGACATGGATGCTTCTCACCCCAGGGTAAAACAGTCCAGACCTACATGCTTTTGATCCCAGGGTAAAACAGTCCAGACCTACATGATTTTCTAGGGTAAAACAGTCCCAACCGACATGCTTTTGATCCCAGGGTAAAACAGTCCAGACCTACATGCTTTTGATCGCAGGGTAAAACACTCCAGACCTACATGCTTTTGATCCCAGAGTAAAACAGTTCAGACCAACATGCTTTTGATCCCCGGGTAAAACACTCCAGACCTACAAGCTTTTGATCACAGAGTAAAACAGTCCAGACCTACATGCTTTTGATCCCCGGGTAAAACAGTCCCGACCGACATGCATCTGCTTCCTTGCTAAAACACTGACGACCGAGATGATTCTGATCCCAGGGTAAAACACTGACGACCGAGATGATTCTGATTCCAGGGTAAAACACTCAAGTACACCCTTAGTTTTAGTTTACTAACCAAAACTTATTACGAATTACAGCTGTTAAAATATACCATCTTCATAGTGTTAAACGTTTCATTTATGTATTTGATTGATCTCGAACTCAATAGTATTACACTTATATGACGACTTTGCGTTGCCTGTGTATGGTGGAAAACCGGACAAAAACCTCATGAAAACCACACCTCGATCTCGGCGGCCATTGGAAACTTTACTTACACACGTAAGGTCCATGTGAGGATTCGTATATATTGGGGTAAAGTGAAGGGGGCGCAGTAGTCCAACGCTCAACTTACTGAGCCCCAGCGGATGTCATGAGATCTATAATGAGATACAAATACAATACATACCATCCATCACACAACTTACTGAGCCAC
>JAVFBZ010185468.1:4554-15002 GCA_032466195.1 Katharina tunicata
ATACATTTGACTACCAGATAAAAGTTAATATTGAACTGTGAAACAATTTCATACATTTGACTACCAGATAAAAGTTAATATTGAACTGTGAAACAATTTCATACATTTGACTACCAGATAAAAGTTACTATTGAACTGTGAAACAATTTCATACATTTGAGTACCAGATAAAAGTTAATAATTGACATTTAAACACTGGTGACTATGTAATAGAATAATACTTTAATGGGAAACAGTTTAATTGATGGATTGATTAAAAACAGTTTTGTTGATTGACTGGGTTTTTACGCCATACTGAAGGTTATTTCACTTATATTAAGGCTGCAGAAGGCATGCCAGCCTAATCAGTGAAGAAAAACACCATAAACGCTGGCAACATGTAAGACATGACAAAACATTTACATAACATTCATAAAATAAGACACCTATTATATACTGTGAATCTCTGATACACTGTATCTATAAGGAAACTCTCTTAAAATGTTTAAAACAAAATACATAATAACATGTGTGTGAAGTTTTATTATACAAATTATTTTAATTACAATAGACATGTATGCAATAAATATATTTAAAAAATTGTTGGAGTGGCTTACTAAGATTGACCAACATGTAGATGACATAAATTTAACTCGTTGAAGGATTTTCATACTTTATCATTGTAATGTATGCGGCCTTATTTACTATTATTGACTGTTAAATCAAGGCTCTACAGTGATGGCTAGATGACGGACATATTGACGTTCAAGGCCTATTAAGAGGACTTAACCTTTACCTGGACTCAACGGCCTTGAAGTAGGCCTACTGGTTGTTTCAAACATTTTCAAAATAGATATGACTGTGGAGTTTGATGAAACTTGACACATGGTCAAAATGGCTGAGTGGTGACAAACTTTTCCATAAAATAGTTACGACCATGACCCCTGACCCGAGTATATTCAAGACAATTTCATGAAATACATATTTGTGAAGTTTAATGACAATCAGCCAAGACAAAATTACTAGAGCGATGACCACGACCTTTGACCCATGCGACTGAATGTTTGTACTTTGTTACTCAATTCAACTATACATCATTTAGTTTCAGATAAAGAAATGTGTTAGTGGACTTCAGTTTTGGAGCCAACCCAATTAACATTGCTTAAGTTTTGGTAGGATCCAATCCTATTTACAACATTTTGAAGAAATTATAAGACAATCATTAAGTTTGTAACAAGAGTTTACAAACAACAAAGCTAATCAAAATGTTACATTTATAAAAAGTTTACGGAAGTATGACTACAAATTGACTACATTATTTCAACGCGTTTTAGCTTTAATTAGTACAGGAAAAAAAACTAACATCATTATCTAGATACGAATATATCTGAGAAAAGCTTGTTTTTGATCTTTCATAATAAACATAACAACTTTTTATATATACCTTGATATGCTGTAAGGTACCAGTTGTACCTAGTATTATCAACATGAGCTAGACTTCAGTTCTAATATACATTAATTTACATACCATGTGTGAGATCAGCGTGACTATTATAACTTATAAGAGTCTTTTTCATCTAAATCACTAATAGTAACCCACATACATTTTATATTACCTTATGACAGTCATGTTGTACATAGCTAAATAAAGACTTGACAAAATGTCATGTTTTCATCATACTGACTTACATATATGTAATTTCATCATCAGACCTTTACATTGAATTGCCATGCACTAAAGGCATGTACAGCTGTACTTAGTTTTGACCACTCCTTAATTTAACCAGTTTAAAGTAAGGATATTTCTTCAAATATTAATTAATAGACTGATTCTGTTCTGTAAGACATTTGATTTGATTATCAGATAGTAGCTATGAAAGTTACCTGGCTGGACAAAGACATGTATACATGTAAATATATAAACCATAAAATATTCTAAGTCAATGATTTAATCAGTAGTTGCTTCTGATATAACCAAAATAACTGTTCAATTTTATAATGATTTGAAATATTATATACTTTTCTATGTAACTGTTGCACATTCAAAATTACACAAAACTGTACACACTTTTTGTCATCAGACAAATCATGTGACTTGACAAAATAAAAATGTTTACCAATCCTTATGAATGACTGTGCCATTCGATTGTGTACAGTAACAATACAATGAACACTATGCTTAGACTGTGCAGGTCTCAACATCATTTTTTTAATTTATACAGTTGAACAGTTCTTACCGTAACCCGTTCTTAGTTTTGAAAAGTCAAAAACACAACATAAAAAAAAATTTGACAAAATTATTTTTGTTTATTAAGTCAACTGAATTTTAGTAACATGTGGCTTGTTCTGAGAGACTAGTTAAACTTTTGTTAAGTTCTGACTTAAACGCTCTTGCCCCTTTACAGAGTTAAATTTTTCTAGATTGATGTATATTTAATTTGTTTTTTTCATGGTATCATAAAATTTATCACAAATACCAGTACGTGTCAATCCAGTATTATAATAAAAAATTCATGTGGCTTGCTCAGTTTTAAGTCCGACATAAAATAGATCAAAGTTGAAAGTATAGATTTTTGTGCCCCTGAACCAAACATTTATTACGGAGTGCATGATAGGCCTACTTACACTCCCCCACATCTGCTATAAAAAGTGGGTCAAATCTACCATATCTTAAAATAGACATGGAAACAAAGATTCACTGTCACCAGGGAGTCTTGCTGAATGATTGGTTTGATAATATTGAATCTCACATGGATTCATGCATGCTTTGACTCAGGAGCAGAGAAAATTGTTGCAAACACAAAAGCTTGTTTAGAAAGAATTGAAACATTTACTCGAGTAGATAATCTCGGACAGGCTTTGGCAACATATAAATATTCCGGCAGTACTTTTACGGACACATGCAATGGTAGGTGACAGCTTTAGTATACTAGTTCACTATACGAAATCAGGATTAAAATTTTGATCTGTTAAGTTCTAGCCTTTTAGTGACAGAACTTCACAGAGCTGTACTAAAAACTGTATTAAATAATTGTATATGTACTGTTACATAAAAATAGGAGAGTTACTAACCTATTGTAGTTTGAGGAGCTCAGACGTTAGTTTTTGAGTCATATTACTGTCAGGCAAAAACTAACACAGTCAAGCATTAACAACTGTATGAGTCAGAGGGACTAGCTAGCTGATAGCTAACCTTTCTGAAGAAAAACAATTCCTTCTAGTATAGTATTTATTAGCATACCTGGCCTGTCTATTGATGACCACAATTGATTTACTACTTTCACAAAACAACAAGCTAAGGCTTAGTTGCAAATGTGTTCTACGTTTGAAGTCAAAGTTTTACTAAACTGTGCAGTAACAATTATGTTGTTGTTGTTGTTGTTTAATCCACAATTTCCCCCAAAATAAATACTTTAAACACAAGTTTAAATTTCAATATATTCACTAATTTTTTTATATTTTTTTAATTAAACACATTGTTGCAAGAACAATAAAAAAAAACTGAATGACGTTCATGAAACGTAAGCTTACTGTACGTTGATGCCCGAATCGGTCTAACGTCCCTGCTTTTTCAGTCAAAAAGGCCCCAATCTATTTAAAAGTCAACATTTACGATAATAAACTGTTCACTGTATTATTATCAAATAGTGAAATTTGTGTGCCCTGATGCTTTCAGAGCTAAGAGGCACAAGATGCTGATTTTTTTCCTGTGTTGCATGTTGCCAGCGTCGTTTACGGTGGTTTCCATCACCAATAAGGATTGTATGCCGTCATATAACTAAAATAACCTTGAGTACAGTGTAAAACCCCAATGAAATGAACAAACTAATTTATTTATTTCTTGTTTAGTGGAAATATGATTGTTATTGGCCCCTATTAGACGTTTGGACTGTAGGTATTAGACGTTCAGGCTTGGACGTTTTGGCTGTTAGACGTTCTGACTGGCTACCTTTATTAATCGTTGAACGTACATGTAGATAACAGATAATGGCTGTGGATCAACAAGTTTATGCTAATTACTTAAAAATCAAACAAAGGCAATAATATTTGTATGATTTCAATTATTTTGATGAACGGTGAAAAATCAACATGTGGTTTAGTCCGAGTGATCAGACATTTGTTTTTTCTGAAATTGTGGTTATGCCTGACGACGCAAAACTTAGCTTATGCCCAACAGAAAATACCTCCAAACCTATGGTCGGAGCTCCTCGGACTACATTCGAAAAAGGAAATGTACATGAAGGCTATAATATTACACAGATCCTTCTGTTCATTTTGAAGAGACCACTTTAAGGTGCGTTTTGACTAAGTGCATGGGGCCGTGTTGATAGTGCATGGGGCCGTGTTGACTGAATGTCAGGCCACTATCAGGTATAGGCCGTTATACCTGTCTAAATCTGCAAATTGTAATAAATTTAACTGCGTTAGTTTTGTTTTGCCCACTCCGTGTGCCGGAAGTAGTACCTTTATCTTGAGGTGGTTTATTGTTTCGATGTTGTACCAGTTTACAAGTAGATTCCACCCATGGTCCTTGTAGTTTGTAGTGAGACCAGATATTACCTTCTTTCCATTCACCTGAAATTTTTACGTTTGCAGTGCAACTCCTGTAGATGTAATTTAACGATAAGATATATGCAGCTTGATACGCATGCGCAACACAAACAAACAGACAAATGCTTGACCATAAACAAGAACCGGGACCAGTTGCTCAATGTGGTTCTTGTGGATGACCTCCGGGTTCCGTGAGCTAATGTAGCTTATGTGGGCCACTTGCAAAAAAATGTACAGATAACGGTAAAGAATTTTTGATTCAATATTACTTGATTATGCCCCCCCCCCCCAAATATGTCCTGTTTAAACATCAAAATAATTATGAACCGTCAACGGTAATTAATTTTAGGATTAACAAATTACAATTTCAATATCAATTTGTCTTTTCCGTTATGGGTGTAAAAGTGTTTTCATGGCCAAAATGTCACACATAAACTAACTTTTTTACAGGAATAACAATTGAAATACTTGATACTGTAGTCAGTTAATATGATAAGTATAATTAGCACCATTGAAAATAGTTGATAGTCTCTAAATATTCGAAAATTAATATCCTTTTCAATGTGTCTTTTCCGTTATCACTAAAATTTCGAGGAAATTTTTTTACACACAATCTCCAATAGATGGAGCTGTGAACATTTTATGTAGGTCAACCATTTTTTAATCTCACTGGACACACCAAAGCACCATTCTAGTTCAATTTCGCCTATCTCCGGTACCATCCGTCACCTCCGATTATTGGCTTTAGTGTAATGGCAGGCCATTTTTTAGTCCATTTGAGGTATATTTACCGCTGCAGGCAATATTTGTATCGCATGTAGATAAACGCGTCCTATAGGACATCAAGTCCATTCCGCGCCAATAAAAATCGACATAGAGCAGGTAACAGCAAAGAAAATGAAGGAATAAAAGAAGACTATTTATCATAACATTTGGCCGAGATAACCAATGCAAACAAGAGAATCAAGTCACGTGAAAGAGGTGAGCCGGCTTAGAAAGAGCAGTGATATGTAAAAAACAATGACGTATCTATAGGTCATTGGTAAAAACAACAAAGATTCATGGCTGTCACAATGGAGCAAAACAAAGCATTTTTAGAAGCGATCAGTTATAGGAAGACGATGCTGGGTCTACCAAATATCCAGCTGAGAGAAAAGCAATTGGAAGATCTATTGGCTATATACGACGGAAAGGACTGCATAACTTTACAGCCCATGCACTGGTTATGGTAAAAGTCTAGTTTTTCAAATCCTCCCATGGCTCTAACAGAGAAGTCGGCAACAAACAAAACGATGATTGTTATAGTGGCGACTTCACCTAACTCCATTATGCAAGATCAAGTGGTATGTTGATTGCAGATTATTTAGTTTAATTTATGGCCATTTCAAATTAAAATTAACCTTAAAAAGAATGAAGAAATTATCAGGACCAGGTCTCAATTATTTTCTTTTTATAAATATGATTAATTTAGAACTATTGGTGATTGTGGTATTCATGTGATGTTAGCAATCAGTGAAAATTGTTTGCTGAAAAAAAAAATAACCAATCGATATTAAATTACTCTACCGGGTACTGAATTATTTCATCACATTTATACACAGAATGCCGATTTATTGTGGTGTCCTGTTTTGTTTATGCTTTGTAAATGTTTTGACCTGTCTTGCATTTTGCCAGTTCCGTTTACGGTGGTTTCCTTCACCGACTGTGCTGGCCTGCCTTGGTGTATAAGTGAAATAACATTGACTACGGCGTAAAACCCCAGTCTAACAATATAAGCTTACACAAACTGTATAGGTATTTCTTAACCCATTGTGCTGGCATGTCATATGCATGAAGTAATCCCCTTTCGCAAAGATTTCCACAACAAAGAAAAAAATAATAATAATAAACTTGGAAACCTTATTACAAAAAATTGTATATGCCACTTTGCCTTTAAGTATATATTATTTGCTCAGACTCAAACTCTTTTTACAAGCCACATTTTAATTTGTCTGGTTATTTTTTGCAGGTTAGCTTTACAGAGAAAGGCTGTTAGCCTGTTACCTTGACATATCAGGAAACAACACATGAAAACATTATCTGATCTGTCGAGCCTGCACCCATGCTTTCTGTCACACGATGTTGTTGACATAAAATAAGTAGTTCGGCTATGACGTATTTGCGGTATTTGGAGGGGATTTCCCGCAATCGGATTTAGGTTGAGTGGCCTCGTTTTGACAATCTCTAATGTCATTACATACAAGGTCTGTCGCCGAAGTGAATCAAACGACCGTTTTATACAAATGGTTAAAGAGGTGTCTTTAGTTATGTCTTTATCGTTATTTATTTCAATAATGGTAAAGACAATGATATAACAGAACAGACAAGAAACTGTTATAACAAGCATTATTACGCACGGTTTAATCATTCAAAACAAATTAACAACAAAGTTGAAGGTTTACATAGGCCTACATGTAGGCCTATACATCCCAAACTGTAGCCTATGTAAAACTCTTAACAGCTTTATTTTATTGTCAAATCATTAATCCTGACCTTTTGAGGGGAAGAAACCCTAAAAGTATAACTAGCCTGAGTATACACACCTTATACGTGTAGATTAGTTTTCAAAAATGGTCTCCTGCATGGGTAGAAAACATTCAATTCATTATCTAATTGATACTGAAACATTAAGCAGACAAATCTGATTTGGCAGCATCAAAGTCATCAAATTCCAGTCCACAAATCGCAAGAACTCTCTACGTCATCTTAGAAGATCACACAAGGATGCATGTACATTCTATATCACGATTGTGAAAACTGCATACAATTTGCTTAAGATTAAATTTGCAGGTCCACCACCATTTGCATTCAGCAACGTTTAGTACAAAGCTATTCAAAAAGTGGTCCGACATTTCATTGCCAAACACTAGATAGGTAACATTTTAATCCAAACTACTTCGAACACCCATCATTAGACCTTATGTATATAAGGGAAGTTTTCTGGAGTTTGCAGGGTGGTTTTTACGAGGTTTCTTCCCGGGTTTCCACTATGCATCAGCACACGAAATTAATAATTAATATTGACTCGTCATATAGGTGAAATAGTCTTGAGTATGACGTTAAACACCAATCAAACAAACACAAAAATCAAAATACCCTTTAGCGAATATGCAGTGTTCAATCCAGAAAATTTCTCAAGTCCTTATTAATATTTGATTATAAAGAAAACAAGCAAGCACATTGATAATAAACATAAGAAAGATTGAAGCGATTTCCAGACAACGAAAACCTATTTAGTAATGAATCATTTGAATTTTTGGAGAATTCTGTTCATTTGATTTTGATGGTCCTGATAACTGACGCTGTGAGACCCTGTATAGTACCCTGATTATTTGACTTTCTTTTCTAGTAACGATACATAAATTTGACATTCTTTAACTGACTAAAGAAAACTTTATAATAAAAGACTGTAAGCCGTAGGGCTTATCTAAATTATCTCTTGTTTAGATAGAGTAACGCTGTACATGTTTGCTTGTATGTTTCATTGAGTTTATTTTTTAATCATCTGATGAATTGATATTTCAGCTTCTGACAAAGTCGGTAAAAATTAATCTTGCTTTAAATTGTCTTTATTTGGTTTTATGTTGAAACAACATTAAAACAGTTTTCAGACACACTATAGTCTTTTATACAGTTGTCTTTTCCGTTATCTTCTTTTTAGTGTTTTTTGTATGTCTTTTGCTGTAAACTTCTTTACCGTGACCTGCTTTGTCATTACCGTTAACATGCATGTCTCTACCGATAACAACATAACGATAAAGACTAGGTGCAGATTTTTTTTAAATTTTATTTTGAAAACTAAACAGAATTCAGCATTGCATCTTTGTGAAATGACTTTGTGGCATACAAGGTTCCTAATTATTTCTTCCAACTGTCAAATGAACAAGATTTTTTTTTCAACAATTTCTTTACCGTTATATGTACAGTTTTTTGAAAATGGCCAATATACGACCGTACAGTATGCAACATGTGGGGGCATTTGTATAAAATGGTCCATTGATTCACTTCAGTGACGGACCTTGAATGTAATGACTAGGCATTTTGAATATGGAATAATGCCCCTACGGTTTTTCTTTTTTATTTTTTCTCTCCTTTTGCAAATTGATTTTTGGTGGACCTTTTGGTATTAATCTGCAGCATTTGAGTGGAGGTTTGTGGTCAGTGTGATATTAAAGCCGAAATAGGTCCCAGTTGGTGTATATGCTGGAGACAGACAGTTGAGCGAGATGTGATTCAGAGCCCTGTTGTTTACATTATAAAGCTGGGCAGTCGGACCCCTATCGTCTTCCAGGGCGGCTAGTTCAAAATGTCTGCTCTACTCATTTGTATAAAACGGCCCATTGATTCAGTTCGGTGGCGGAACTTGTATTTAATCACTATAGGCATTTTGAATATAGCTATGAACATCATAACTAGAACTATTATAGTTATAACTAGGCTGCTGATGTTTGACCTGATCAATCGACCAATGAAGAAATTTCAACCCTTTCACGTTCTCGCGAATGATGATGTGACAAGTGAATGTTTTGACGCTTCTGGAAAAGGTACTGTGAAACTCCGTAACCCAGCCTTCGGTCTCCAAATTATCAAGGAAGGACTACCAGTCTCTGCAGCTACTCTTTCACGTGACTTGATTCACCTAATTGTTGCATTGGTCATTTCGACCTAATGTTTTGCTAAATAGTTCTTTTTTTCATTTGGTGTTATACCTGCTCTATGTCTATTTTTATTGGCGCGGAATGCACTATAGATGTCCTATAAGATACGTTTACCTACATGCAATACAAGTATTGTCTGCAGCGGTGAATATACCGCTAATGGGCTAAAACAAAATTGGCCTGTCATTACCCCAAGGGGACGGCCGGTACCGGAGACAATCAAATGAAAGTTAACAAAAAAAATATACCTGAGGAAAAGTCACAGACACGTTACAAACGTCAAAAAGACGACTACAAGTACTATCAGATGTGTTTAATTAATAATTATACACAACTGATAGTATTTGTAGTCGTCTTCTATGTCATGTATTTGACTGACTCAGAAGTGTAGTGATATGAGTACTGCTGTCAGAGCTTGTACATTCGGTGGCAAACATTAAAGGAATTCCAACACTACCTACATTTAATTTACGTCGATTGAGAGTTAAAAACTAGATCTTGGATTTGACAAGAAATCTTAAGTGTTAATAAGGAGAAATAAACAAACAACTTACGAATTAAAAGCGACCCTTGTATTACATATTGGCATGGTAGGCCTATGTCCCCTCTATGTGGGATTACTTCCTGCATTGTGTCAAAACTTCCTTGTAAAAAAAAACCATGTATAGGCTATACAATTTGGCCGGAGTAAGGCTATATACAGCCTATGATATAGACCGTATACTATATTATTTATCCAGTACCCCATAACTCCACCACTAGTTAAAACAATTGCTGGAAATCGTCTCGTCATATGTAAAATACTAAATCGTTTGTATTTCAATCAGAATGTTAAGACACAAAGCCAAACATAGCGTATACCGGTAATTTACATGTGGGGGTACAAAAACACAATTAAAAAAAGTTCGAGCTAGAATATATTATACAAGCACGAAATCGATTAACGTGTGTTTGGTCTATATACGCTACTGACTTGACTATACGGAGCAATGGACTTTTAACATCAAGCACTGGCAGAGAATGTTAAAGTACTATATTTTGGTCCAGACTGATATATTAAACTAAACTAGTGTCCAAAAGAAACGATACCACGAGTTTTCAACGACATAAAATAAAAACTAAACAATGCAGAAGTTTAAAATCCTTTCACAACCTCTGAACCAAAATTCATTTCAATCAAATCAGTACAATCAATATGACAAGCCTTTAAAGATGGGTGGG